>VDFB02223834.1:0-23113 GCA_007258455.2 Sequoia sempervirens
TATTCGCAACACAAAAATTGTGACACTATATGCTTACTCACACTATCAAACTTGTTACAAAAATTGATCCTCTCAAGTATTTACTGAGCAAAGCAGCTTTAACAGGAAGGTTGGCAAAATGGGTCATGCTCCTCAGTGAGTTTGATATTCAGTATGTGGAAAGGCGAGCTATCAAAGGACAAGCCATCGCTGATCAATTAGCAGAAGCTCCATTATCTGACAGTCATCATATGACCATGGAATTTCCTGATGCAGATATCCTCAATGTAACAACACAACCATGGCAACTCTACTTCGATGGATCCTACACACAACATGGATCAGGAGTAGGAATTCTATTTGTCACACCTCTTGGGCACACAATCCCGTGATCATACAGGCTTACCTTCCGTTGCACTAACAATGTGGCAGAATATGAAGCTTTTATCCTTGGAATTAAAGTGGCTATTGAATGGAAAATCACAGAACTACAGGTGTATGGAGACTCCCAGTTAATCATCTATCAAGTCAACAATGATTATCAAACTAAGGATGACACACTGATTTTGTACAAGAGGCTGGTGGATGACCTACAAAAGTACTTCATAGAAATCAAATTTGAGCAGATACCAAGATCAGAGAACAAAGCAGCAGATGCCATGGCCACAATAGCATCTCTTCTACAAATGCCTGAAACGCAAGATTGTTATCGATTTATTGTAGAACAAGTATCAAACCCTGCATACGCTAATCCCAAATCCCAAACCATAAGCCTTTTGGATAGTGCCCAATCCTCCATTTATGGAGAAATTTATACTTATCTGAAAGATAATATCTTACCACCAGATCTTTCTCGCAACCAAAAGTGCAACTTCATACGCCAATCTGCCAAACATACCATTATTGCTGATACCCTTTACCGTCGAGGCCTAGATGGTACTCTTTTACGTTGTTTAGAACATGACGAATCCGCTTCCGCTTTACACGAGGTCCATGAAGGAATTTGTGGAACACATTCAAGTGGATTATCTTTAGCCAAGAAACTCCTTCGTTTAGGGTATTACTGGCCACACATGGAACAAGAATCTTATCAGTTTGTCAAAAGATGTTCAAAATGCCAGATACATGGTAATCTTATACATGCACCAGCACAGGAGTTGCATCCATTTGCAACTACATGGCCTTTCTGTCAGTGGGGATTAGACCTGGTAGGGAAAATTCACCCATCTTCATCTAATGGACACAAGTTCATTATCACAGCAACCAAATATTTTACAAAATGGGTGGAGGCAGTTCCCTTAACCACAATCACTGGAAAGAAAATATCATCTTTCATTCTTAATTATCTCATTTGTAGATATGGGATACCCCAGTCAATCATCATAGATAATGGCAGGCCTTTCAAGAACCAAGACGTCCAAGAACTATGTGAAAAGTTCCACATCCAACATCACTTTTCAACCCCATATTACCCTCAAGGTAATGGATAGGCAGAAGCTTCAAATAAAACAATCCTCAAAATTCTCAAGAAGACTGTAAATAAAGTGGGACGTGATTGGCATGTTCAGCTTAACCCTGCTCTTTGGGCTTACAGGACAAGCATCAGAACACCAACAGGAGCTACACCATATGCTCTTGTCTATGGATCAGAAGCAATATTACCTATTGAGGTAGAAATTCCATCCCATCGATTCTCACTAAAGGGACTTATTTCAGATGAAGATTATAGGGTCTCTAGACTTCAGGAATTAGAGCTACTTGATGAACTTCGACAACAAGTTGTTAATCATTTGATAGCCTATCAACAAAGGATGTCTAGAAACTATAATCATAGGGTTAAGCCTAGAGTCTTCCAGATTGGAGACTTGGTCCTACGGGAAAACCCTAGAAATCAAGCAGACAGAGAAAAGAAGGGAAAGTTTGAACCTAACTGGATGGGACCTTATGTCGTGTCGGTCCCATGGATCGAGAACATCGGCCCGTCTACACCAGAAGGAGACATGTTGGAGGAGCCCATGAACAACATTCATCTCAGGCGATTCTACACTTGAGGATATATAGTGCATGGTCAATAAAGTTGTCTTGATGAAACCTAAAAGAAAAAAAGAAAGAAAAAGAAAAGGAAAGAGGACAAAATAAAAACAAGTGATGAAAACGTGGCAAACAGGCGTTACTTGTGATTTTCACCAACCTCCTCTATCTATTAGGTACAGTGTTGTTATGATTGTTTCCTTTCATATCATTTCCATCTATCATTTGAGATTATCACAATCCATATCATAGCAAGGATACCAGGTTTTACCCTAGCTTGGGGGCAACATCCTAATGTTATCTGGTACAAGTAGACTTTCAGCTTGCATGGAAGGGCAGTCAAACACGACAACCTCAAGTGGCAACCCATCAAAATCCAAAAACATCAGAAAATCCATCAAAATCCAAAAACATCGGAAAATCCATTAAAATCCAAAAACATCAGAAGAAATCCATCAAAGAATCAAAATCAAAATCCATCCAAATCAAAACATCCACCAAAATCCAAAATCCAAAACATCAGAGAAAATCAAATAGAGTCTACATCGGTCAAAGTAGAGTTGTGTCCCGGTCCCGAGCTGCTGAATGCTACTGCGTGTATATAGCAGTAGGCAGGAGCCAATCTTTGATCGATCCCAGAGACCCCTAGGATGGGTCTTTTAGATCACATCCCATTTGGTCAAGCGTTTGGAAAAATCGTACACACATCGGCCTTACACATTTCAACGATGATCTAATGCAAAATAATGATTTGAAAATACACTAAGTAGAATTTGAATTGTTGTACTTTTTATCATTTGATTATCATTTCTTTGGAGCTACTCAATGATGTATTGAACTAGAGAAGTAAGGAAGAAGAATGATACCTTTTCTTTGTTTGCTGTTTTATGAGTTAGTCATTATTATTTTGTGAATTATCGCGGGAAGTGCTCTACCAAGTATCATGGAGGACATTCAACTTCACTTAAGAAAATGATTAATTCTTGTTTGTTTACGCAAGAAATGCTCAGGTCATCATTGGTCTATCGCATACCTTGATGCTTGTGTTCGCTTGCAAAATCAAATATCATGAAAGAAATACTCAGGTTATCATTGGTCTATCTCATATCATTGATGCTTGTATTCACTTTCAACATTTTAAAATAAAGCTCAGTGATGATACAAAGCAAAATCAAAAGATTATTGAAATGACACTTAGAATTGCATGGTTAAAATAGATTGCATCCATATTAGTCTTGCATATGCATTTATAGATTGTTTCAAAAGCTACCAAATTTCAATCTCAAAAGCTATATGTATTCCCTTTCTACATCATATCACCATCTCTTCAATATTTCTTAGGATATCATCTCTTTCTAAATCATTTTCTTTCATTTTAGTCATCTCAAATTCCATCCAATCTTAATCTATTAAGTCTAGCACAAATCATTTAATAACATCCTTGGTTTTGTTCCCATCCTTATTACAAGCCTTTATCCAATCATCATCATCATCATCATTGGGATGTATCCTTCCCTATCATTTTGTGTTGTTTCGGGATGTATCCTTCCCTCATCAACAACACTCTTATCATCATCATCAATCAATCTTGGCTTGCAACTTGACCGGGGAAACATCACGTTTATCCTTGAATCCATTTGTGCTTACTTACTTTTCATCTTCTCCTTTCATTATCTCTTCCTCATCCCATCCCCTATTCTATTCATCATTTTGCATCATCAAGTCCCAGTACAGTAATTGATCTTATAATAGGGCATATCAATCAATGAGTGAAGTCAAATCACAAATCAACAATCTTATCAAATCAATCAACATCAATCAATAAGTCTATCAATCAATCAAATCTAATCAGCTTTGTTCGAATCTTGTGATCATCAATCTATCATTAACCTCGCCTATCATGAGGTTAATCAATCATTAATCTATCATTGATCCTCACCTATCATGAGGTTAATCAATCATTAATCTATCATTGAATCTCACCTATCATGAGATCAATAATCTTCAAATCTATCAGGATCAACAATCAGCTGACGTGATCATCAATCATCATCATAATCAACTGGAGGAATCAATATTTCTTTATCGGGAGATAAATCATTTCTCTATCATCAAATCATCATCATAATCAATCATGAAATTCAAAATTCATCAATTTATCTCCCGAGGGGGCATATATCACTATCATTTCGAAATTTAAATGTGGAGACGGAGTGGGGCAGCAAAAGACTTTTGTGAAATGTGGGTTGAGGCAAAATCGTTCTTTGAACCTTTAGCATTAAAACACATCACTTCAAGGGGGCAAAATGTAGACACCTAAAAATGGTCTGGAGAATCTAATTAATTGAATACGACTTATTTGATTAATTAATCTTAAATTCTTCTACTTAGTAAATAAATAGAAATATTTATTTATATTAAGTTCATTTATAATTCTTCTATTTTTCTCTCCTAATTAAATAAACAAAATTAAAAACTTTGTTTTATTTAATTATTATCATTTTTATCACATTATTTCTCTCTTAATTAAATAAACAAAATTAAAAACTTTGTTTTATTTAATTGTTATCATTATTTCTTCTATCTTAAAATTAATACACAATTTAAATAAATTGTGTTATTTAAAATCACATTTCTTGTTAATTAAATAAAGATTGCTAAAAATCTTTTATTTAATTATCATTCTCCTTTTAATTTAATAAAACAAACCCTATAGTTTGATTTATTAAATTATTTATTCCTCCTTTTGCTAAATTTAAATAAATTAAAAATATTTAAATTTATGCATAAAATTTACACTATTCACTCACCAATAAATAGTTATTTCTCACCAATCAAATTAATGGCACTGCCATTGACGGGAAAGCTTCAGGGAAAATCTGCAGGAAGATCTCTCGCTTAACCTTCCACCCACCTTCCCTCTTATATTGCCTGGTGTTTTCATGGGGAGAAACCATTCCCCATGATCAGTTCCTTCTTCTCATCCCAAGCCTTTAGATTCTCCAGAAGAAATCATAGCCCCTCATCCTGGTTTCCTGTACAATTGTGCTACCGTGAAAGCTATAAATACAGCTCTTGGGCTACAAGAAAAGGATCCCAATGAATGTAATCTTACTCTGCAGGTTTCCAAAGCACTCAAGCATCCAATTCATCCAACAATCATCCAGCAACCATCTAGCATCCATCCAGCATCAGCATTTGCAGTCATGGCTGCCATTAGCATAGAGTTTGCATATTTAGATTAAAATAGAGTAGCATAATCTCATTTCTCATTCTCTAAGTGTCACTTAATAGTTTAATTAGCTTAAGAATCTGAGAGCTAAGTAAATTAGAGAAGTCTTTAGAGTTAGAGAGCAATAGGATAGCATTTTGAAGCTTTTTTAGTTTAATTTAGTTTAAATTCATTGAGTTTTAGATACAATTATCCTATTTAGAAGCGTAGAGGCATTGTTTATTTAGTTTTCCCCTTTTACAAACACATCCATCTTGGAATTCTATAAATAAAGAGCTCATATCCTCATTTCATCATCCACAATCGGAAGAAGTTACCATGCTCAAATATCTCTTGAATTTTCATCCATTATCATTGAGTCATAGCTAGGTTTTTGCAGATTTTGGCTTGGAATTCTCATTCTTCACCAACAAGGTGGATCAATCATCTTCAAAACATCAAGATTGCATCATAGGAATTGGGAAAGGGCCAATTTTTACATCAAATTGGCAGCAATTCCCCCATAGGATCATGAGTTTGCACACATCTAATTGGGATTTAATCTTTGTTTTTATCATTTTCATTGTGTTCTTCACTATTTTCTTTCCCTAGTTGGGGTTGTAAATGGATTTCATGGGGAATCCCTTGTTTTGTCTTATTAAACTTGTCTAACTTCGTTTATTGCGTTGTTTCAGAACAGGGTTGGGGGTTCACCGCGGTATCAACATAATCTATAATGGGTCATCAAAGCATGTAGAAGAGGAAGACACAATTATACACCAAATTTGATGAGGGGTGATCATGAGAAGAAGTAACCTTCTTGAAGAGATGAAGTACTTTATAGAAGAGGTGCAAACTGGCTCAATTTGGCTATAATGGAAAATGATGTGGTGTTGAGAACAAGGTACCCATGACCCTATCGAGCCTAGCACAAAAGAAAAAAATAGAGGTCTTGGTTATTTTCCTTCAAAAGAAACAAAAGAATCAAATAAATTTTCACTTAATATCAATGTCATCACACTTTCTTGCTTAAGCAGGTAAATAAAACTTTCATTGCACTCATCCCTAAAACACTTGATCCTGCAACCATGACTGATTTAAGACCCATAAGCCTCTATAACACTATTTATATGATCTTTTCCAAAGTGCTTATTAATAGGATGAAACCTCTTTTGGAGAAAACAATTTTTCACTGTCAGAAAGGTTTTGTGCTAGGTCATAAAATTCTAGATGCTATTGTTTCTAGCCATGAAATCCTACACTGTATGGATAGGAGTAGAATATATGGTATGTGACATTTAATAAACATTTCAAAAGCCTATGATAAGGTATCATGAAAGTTCCTCTTTCAATTCCTAACAAAATTTGGCTTCAACAAGATGCGTCTAAACCTTATCATGGAATGTGTGTCTACAGTTAAATTCTTAGTCCTTGTCAATGGAGTTCCTAGAGGATTTTTTAGTGCTAAAAAGGGGATTAGACAGGGTGACCCCCTATCTCCCTATCTATTCATAATGGTTGTGGATGCTATGAGTAAGATAATTCTTAAATTTCTTTGTGAGGGTGCCCTTAAGGGAATCAAACCTACCACCTCCCTCAAGCCCTCAACAATTCAAAAATTTGTGGATGACTGGATTTTTTTAGGAAAGCTTCAGTTGTGGAATCTTAGAAATGGAAGTTATGTATCAAAAATTATGCTACCATTTCTGGATAATGCATTAACTATGAGAAAAGCAAGATTTATTTCTAGTGTTACAAGAAAAAGTTACTGCTATCTTGGGTTGTGATAGTGCTTCTCTTCCTGTTGTTTATCTTGGTCTCCCTTAAATTGTGAAAGATGTTACCCCCTCATTCTAGAATTTAGTGTTGGTAAGGATGTAAAAAATGTTGGAAGGGTAAACTCTTAAGTCATGCGAGAAAGCTCCAAATCCTTGCTGTTGCACTGCAAGGTATTCTTGTTTACTTCCTTTCCTTATTTAAGATTCCTAGATATATTGCTAATAAATTTGAGAGAATCCAAATAAATTTTCTGTGGTTTGATGCAAAGGAAAAGAAAAAAGACAGCTCTTCTTAATTGGGATACTATCTATCTTCCTAAGGCCTATGGGGGTCTTAGAATTAGGAAAATCCAATCTACCAATAAAGGTCTTTTGGCTAAGATTAGATGGGACCTCCTGCAAAATGAAAATTATAGGTGTGAAATAATGAAAGCCAAGTATTTAAACAACATTCAAATTGTTAGAAGTATATATAATTTGAAACATCCTTGTGGGTCATTGATTCTTATCCAGAATAACTTAAGGAAGAGAGGCTTTTAGATCCCTAATATGTGTACTTTATGCAAACATGAGGAGGAATCAATACCTCACTTGTTATTAAACTATCCTTTTGTAGTGTACGAAATTGTATACCTTTACAATTTCACACTATGTTTGGGTCCCTTAATTTTTTTGACTTAATTAAGCTTCTAATTTTCCAAATTATGCATTCCAAAGCCTTATTTAATTTACCATTTTTTGAAAGAAGAACGAACATTAAATAAATGCATTTAATATTTAAATTTCCATGGAATATGTGTGTCTTGGAAATATAGGCCATGGCCCATTCACCTAGGGGTGAATGGATTACTATCATTGAAATGTGACTCAAATTACTAGCTTGGTCACTTCTTGGAGCACTTATCTTTTCCTTCTTTGTCGGCCTATTGCCCAAATCTTGAACCTTGAAACCTATGTCACGGGGTTGTGAAAGATTGTAACTGGGTGACAATGTGTTGGTTGTGGGGTCACTGAATGTTTTAACCTTGGAACCTTGTCACGGTGTTCAGAAGTTTCTTGCTTCGTTGACGATCTCATGCGGTTTGTTGTGACGATGGGGAAGTTTCCTAACTTCTGGTTGAGGGTTGTGAAGTTGGAGTTTGGCTGACCGAGGTGATCCTTCTATCGAGGATCATCATTAACTTTTAGAACTTTCTTGGCTTCCGTCATTGAGGTTTGAGTTGGGACTTGGCGATGCAATGGTCCCCTTGTTGGCGTATTTTAGGTGTTTAGGAAGATCTAACTGCTATGGAGGTTGTAAAAGGATTGGACATAACTAGGCATTATAACTTGGTGGATGATGGGACTTTACATGGATGGTGATGTCGGTTGTACATCTAGTTGTTGCGTCAGATGTGGGGATACTTGGGATTTGATAAGTTTGTAAGTCGCGGTGAAGATGACGTGGCGTGTATGGAGGAAGATGGCATCACCACAGCAATCCCTATGATTTGCTCCATTTTTATAATTTGTAAGCACCCACCCACTATTTTAATGTATTTTGCCAATTTGAAAACGTCGGCGCTATTTATTGGGATGGTGCTATTTTTGGCATTTATTTGTGCCGATCAAGACAATTCGGCACTAATTTGTGCCAAAATTAGTGCTGCCTTTAGTGTCGATATTAGCTTCAAGTGTGGCACCACCATTAGTGCCACCTTTGGCTTTGAGTTTAGGTTCGAGTTTAGCACCACTTTTAGTTCTGAGTTTAGTTTCAAGTTTAGCTTTGCGTTTAGCGTCGGTTTAGACACCCCTATGTTGAAGAGACTTATTTATATGTCTCATCAACGATGTAAAATAGTGAAATTTCAACAAGATATGGGCGTATCAAAGAGAGAATCACTTATGTCACATCAAAACGGTATATCTACAAGTGCTCGGCGAAACGCAACTCTTGGATATAAAGAAGTAATGTTGATGAGACATTGAGATATTGGTAAGAAAAATAAGATTGTCTCATCGACACTCTTCAAGTAATGATCACAAGCATACACCACTAGATCACCGGGAAGGTGAACAACATATGTGGTAGAGTGGTATACACCACAACCCCATAGCAAGAAGCCTTGGGCAAGGAAATAGTGCGGTAAACAATAGAAGGGAAGGGAAAAACACCGCCATACTGTAGTGGGTATAATAAGAGATGACGATAGTACGATAATTGTGGCATCATTGCAATTTACAACACTAAATGTAGAAAATCACGTCAGTCACAATCCATTTGAATAAATCATTTAAGGAATCAAGAATATAGCCGAACAAAATACTCTAAAACTCTAATAAACATACTCTAATTTTTTTGTTGAAATCTTTTTTTTAGGCATAGCTCGCCATAATGAAGTTTTCATTTTAATAAACATACAATAAAAACTTTGTTGAAATATATTTTGGTGTATACATGGAAATAGAGATGTTCGATGAGAATGTGAGGAGAATGGTGGAGATGTCGCATTGATGGAGGCAGGTTTCAGGTACTATTTATCTATTCTTACTCTAATCAACAAGAGGGTTACAATGTTTTTCTACTTGTTTTGTAATCTAGGTATTTAAGGTGACTTGTATAACACATAATCTCAAATTATTGGAGTAAACTTTTGAAGTATCAATGTATCCCTATATAGGGTTTAGAATGACTTCTTTTAATTTAAAAAATAAATCAAATGCTTTTGAAGTATCAATGTGTCCTATATAGGGTTTAGAATAATTTATTTTAATTTTAAAAAATAAATAAATGATGTATTTTCTTGTGATTAGATAATGTGGAATCTCCCCTAAATGCACTTCTAACACCATGTCCTCTTTCACTTCATTTGTGTTCATTACTCGGTACTGGGGTTTGCGCTTGGCTTGTCTTTAACTTATCTTCATGATGGTGGATTTTAAATGAATCCTTGGTCTTTTGCTATGTTGTCATGGCAACCCAGCGGGTTCTATAATCCACCTTTAATCTCTTCTGAGAATGTTGTCTTAAGCTAGACTTCATAGTATGCATATAAAGCAAGTCCTTCATACCTGCCATTGTTCCAAACCACCACTCACCACCTTGCTTAAATGTTGCCTCCATAAGCACAATAGCATGTTTTAAAATCATGGTTGCCAGTGATCGACCATTAAGGTCACTACTTTCATCAAGATACAATAAAGTTTTTGTCTTCAAACTTAGATTATGCAGAATAACATTGTGAATTGTTTGTTGTGTACAATTTAGTCCTCTTACGCATTTCTTTGCCTTGCTAAGCGCCTTTTAAGGTGGATATTGCCATTAGCGCAATCTTAAAACCAGCTCACTCACTATCACTTGAAGTTGCTTTCGCGGTATCCATAAATCAAACTTCTGCCCTATAGTTTTCCTGCCCTTACAAATGGGGACTTTCATTGTTCCTTGGTATTTTGAGTTTTATTTAGAAGAGTTAATATTTAGCATTTTATGCGGAAGAATAGATTGTGATACCACGATGAGATATGGATGGTTGAGGAAAAAATGGTTACTATCGGTGTCATAGCAGGGTTAGATTTTACCTTGAGCTGGCTTGAAACACTTAGGGTGTTTTAAGCTCACGAAACAAAACTTGTGTGGGGATTTTCCAAATATTTGTGAGAGGAAGTTCCTACATTCCCAGGAATAAAATCATAAATCGCTTGTCTAGTTTCACATTAACCTAGGATCTTTGTATCCAATGAGAGAAAGTTTGTACATTCTAGGAATGGAATGAGAATTTTCTTTCTAACTTCTGATCTAATTTGAGTGCATTGAATGTCGAATAGAGAGTTCCTATATTCCTAAAGATAAAATCATAAATTTTATCGGTCCAATTTGAGTTTGTGAAGCTTCGACAGAGAAAATTCCTACATTCTAAAGATAAAATCATAAATCTATTTGGTCCAATTTGAGGTCCAATTGTAGGGATTTGTCTTTTTAGTATATATTTGTGATACAAATTATTGCTTTAGAATTATGGTATTTCTTTTCTTCTAAATGTTTTCAACCCTCATTTCGGGAGGAACTCAGAATGGTTCTTAGGATGGAGACTTCCACGCACTACGCTGTGGGTTCATCTAGAAACACCATAAGCTCAGTCTTGTCATGCACAATTTTAACAAAGTTTGAGGTTACCTTGTTCTCCTTGATACAAAATGTTGTCCTTCAATCCCTCTTAAGCAACATTCACTATTATGGACTTCATCATTGTACCTTTCATGCATTCAATTTAATTTGTTATGTGGAAACATGCTGTCTCTATCTTTGCAGGTGATGAATATTGTGTAAGCTTTTAATCTACATGACTGCCCCTCATGTTCAATGCTTGTGAGTGTTATGATGCTTGGGGATGCGTACTTTTAACTAGACTGTTAATGAAAACTATCTTGGAATCCTTGATGATCAGTTTTTTCAAAATCATGGCTATGTTGATAGTGGAATGTTCTTATTAATAAGGATAAATATTATCAATAAGGAGATTACCCCTTACCAACATACTCCACTATCCTTGCAAATCTTGATCTTTAATGCTTCATGGATGGTTTACTTGTGATTATCATTCTCAAATGAAACAATAGGGCAGTAGGCTAGGGTCAGCCCTTGTGGGAGCCACAATTCACCCCACACGCTGTAACCAAATAAACAAAACAACAACCTAATTTTATCTATACCTGCACAATGAGAAAACATGTTAGATAAAACTGAGCATATGATAGATATGTTTGATAACTTTCTTGTTTTCTTGGACATCTATGGTATGCAAATTATTTGAATGCACATGATGATCAAATTATATGTTTATATATGTATGCACATATTTTGAATGGTGATCCTTCATTGCTCTAACAACACTCTTCTCACTCAAATGCAGGGAACCTAGGAGCAACACGGAATACATCGACTTGGAGGCTTAGACAAGCGGGAAGACTTAAGATGATGCAGAACAAAGCAATTGGGATTTGTCATTGAGGAAATGACAGGTCTCCTTTCTCTTTATGTGCATTTTTCTCTTTTGTATCTATAAATGTATAGTTTTTTGATTACATGCATTCAAATAGTCAGTTCCACTGCTTGTGTGAAACAACATACATTTACATTATCAATAAAGACTACATTTTTGAAAGGATTGTGCAATCTTTCCTATATTATATGCATCTACATAAGTGCAATCTAGTAATGTAATCTTCTGATTTTGTTTATGCACATGAATGTAATGTAGAAGAAATAAAAATGTACCGTACTCTTCATTTGAAAATCACAAAAGCTCTACTTGATTGAGCTGTTAACTTTTGTGTCTTCATGAACATATGTTGATACAAAATGAATGGAAGAAGCATCCAAGTAATCCTAATTTTTTTGCCAACAATTCATACCAAATATTGAACAATTTAAGGATATTGCAATAGGTAATTTGTATCGACACAAATAATATTACTGAAGCATTTCAAAGTTTAGGCCATAATAATCATCCTTTTTTAAATATGGATTGTGTTGTAGCCAAAATTCCATCCTAATTATTTTTGCATACTTCCATTTTCACTCATCTCTTACATCCACCATATGCATAGAATTCCTGTCATAATAACTTAAATTTAATAAAATCCCTCATGTGAGCTTCCAAATAAAAGCCTTGATCACAACATCAAAGTGTATTCCTCCTTTGAAATACTCCTATGATTTCTCATAGCATATCACCAAGACAACACCATGTTGATGAGAGTCCCTCCAAAGTCTCCTTGACATTAGCACAAAGCATAGATCAAAAATGTAGATGAGACACCCCTATGTTGAAGATACTTATTTATATGTCTCATCGACGATGTAAAATAGTGAAATGCCAACAAGATACGAGCATATCAAGGAGAGAATCACTTATGTCACATCGACAAGGTATATCTACAAGTGCTCGATGAAACACAACTCTTGGATATAATGAAGTAATTGTCGATGAGACAGTGGCATATCGACAAGAGACATTAACTTGTCTCATCGACACCAGCAACCAAAATCAGAGGAACATATGATCTAATGTCAATGAGACATTGAGATATCGGTAAGACAAATAAGATTGTTTCATTGACAATCTTCAAGTAATGATCAAAAGCATACACCACTATACCATCGGGAAGGTGAGCAACATATGTGGTAGAGCGGTATACACTGCAACCCTGCAGTAGGAAGCCTTGAGCAAGGCAGTGGTGCGGTAAACAATAGAAGGGAGGAAAAACATTGGCATACTAGCGTATCGAGGAAGAAACAACAAGAATTTTAATTAAAAGTCTCTCCAACAGTTATAAAATGATGATTAGTCTGATTGATGTGACTAACAAAAATATTGACGAGACTATTGCTATTAATGAAGAACTTGATCATAAAGATGGCGTGAGTTCCATTTATGAACCAGGGCTAGATGAAGTGTCTTGAAATTTGATAAATACAACCTCAAAGAAGTTGAAATCACTGTGAATTGTAATTGAAGGATTTGGAGAACCAAGTTGGAAGGCGGTAGGAAGCTGGAAATTTGCAACATTTATCCAAGTAAGTGGTCTAGAATCAGATCAAAATATTTTCTCAGTAAGTAGATGAAAGCATTGCATGAGTAGGGTTGAGATGGAAAAAACCCCAGACAAATAGAAAGCAAAAAGACAAAAAATTGAAGCTAGGCAATTGAATCAAGACTCAATCGATCAGTGTCCTAGGTCTGAGCCAAAATCCAGAAGAATAACACAGCTTAACCCATTGTGTGTGACATTACAAGATAAACAAAAAAATCTAGGAGATGTATGGACTCCGTGTAGGGGTTACAACCTCTTTATTTATCATTATAGGAAGAAATTTTGGCATAGCCCAGTGTCAAAACCGTGGAATTTGAATTTGGGTAAACTTGTAGTACCCAACATCTTTGTGAATGTAGATTTAATCAAGTTGTTGGAAAAGAATTACAATCCAAAGATGAGAGCAATTAATTTTCTTGATGGGTCACAGTTCATGGTCATAAAGCCAGATTATATTTCCATGATTTTTCAGCTAGACACTTCCCTAAAAACAAAATTATGAATCAAAGACTTGTTGGAGGAATAACGCACCATGGAAAAAAGTTACAAGAGGTGGAAATTGCCTCTACATAGGGTTAAAGGTGCGGGTAACCAAACTATGAGGTTCTCTAGTGAATATAAGCCCCCATTCTCTATGGCTTTGTTTGAAGAATACTTTCAATACACTTATTAATCAACAGGTCAAGTACTAGGAATTGATGTTCCTGAGAACATGACAATTTCTCCCATGGTTTTAGCCACAAACATCCAAAGCCATAATGCCTGACCCTATGATTATGTAGAGTATTTATCCAAGGCCATCAATAATGCCCTCAATATCATCAAGAATAACAGTGAAGCCATTAATTTCAAGCACTATTCTCTTTTCGTGCACATGATATTATACGAAGGGCAGGTGATGGGGATATGGGGTGAGGAATTAAGAATAAAATAATTAGATAATGATGGAAATTCAAGGCTTGTACAAATGTGGACAACTGTGTGGGACAATAGGTGTGGGAGGTCCCACTACCTATATTTTGAGGAATATTTTTATCAAACCACTATACAAGATGCTAGGCCACAAATGTGACTACAACCTCTCCCCAGAGATCTTAAGATTTCTCCGACCAAAAGATATGGGTCATGAAGCAGGGATAAATCACAATTGGGGAGACTGGTACATGTTTGGAGATTGTACTGTTATCATGGTTTATGGATTTGAAGCTGCACCTTATTTTCTACCTAAGACTGTGCTAGATAGTGTTGCTTATTTAGAGATCATAAGGCAATTGTCATTTTCAGCTTTCATACATTTAAAGAGCTATGGGAGGAAAAATTTCATGCCTCCACTTTATGCTTTAGTGATTTCACTATTATCTCTAATTCAGGCTATGACTTAGTTAGTGGTAAATTGGATTATTATGGCTTGCTAGTTGGCAACAAAAGGGAAAAGTTTGATCTTGAACACTTCATTTGTGATGCCAAATTTTTTTAGAAATTGAAAGGGTATGAGCATAGTTTCCTTATAGAAGATGTCATCAGAAATTGTGAAGAAAAAAAAACACAATGAGAATGAATGCCTATAGTAGGGTTATGATGGCTAAGGATTGGAAGGTGAATAATAACCCAGACTACATAGGGGCTTTCCTTGAGGTACATGATCCCATAGAAAGAATTGAATAGTTAATCCTCCATGAAGAAGAACTGATAAGAGATGTGCCACTTGTGGCATTTGAAAGAGGAAGAGGCATCGGTCCTAGGAGGCAAGTAGAAAATATCACACCACTAGATCACTTATCACCTCGGCCTACTCCTGAAGTGAGCTTTTCAGTTGGTTCCCTATCCATGGAAGAAGATCACTAAGGAGGAAGAAGAAGTCTCACAGTTTAATGCTCCTGTTATACCCCAATATGAGATGCCATTGGAAAGAAGTGTGATCACCTTTGAAGCCTCTGATGAGCTATCAAATGATGTGAGGCATTGTGCAAGTCAGGAATTTGTTGCAGATGATACTTTTGTGCAGACCCCTAAATTTAAGTCCTTTATATATGAGTATAAAGGAAGACTAATAAGAGAAAGGTTAAAGGAAATTGACCTTGAGAAAGAGGCTTATGACTTGAAAGAGTTACAACATGAAGTTGATAGGGAAATGATAAACATGACTGCTGAGAGAGGAAGAGAATTATTGCAAGAAACTAGAGTTATGCTCCTTCCTGGGTGGGATATTAGTTTAGCCATTGCATTTGAATTTTTTTTGAAGAGAAAGAATAAAAATTTGCAAATAACAGATGAAGCAGGTGAAAGGGTCTATACAGGGTCAAGGTACAATCCTGATAATACCACTTTGCAAATTTGGGCTCTTTACCCCCCAGGGAAGAAGCCTTCTCTCATTGACCATGATCATATTTTTGGACATCTCCTAGTGCAAAGAGTAGGGGAGACAAATCCCTTGGAGATTGCTGACTTGAATGTGAATGTAGCCAAATTCACCAAAGCCCAAATCCAAAATCTAGTAAGAGATAACCAGTGGATGATAGAGGAAAATGATAGGTTGAAACAAAAATTAACCAACTACAAAGATAGGCTGCCTACTTCTCCAAGGATTTACTCTCCTTTAATTGAACATGAAAGAAAAGTGTTAGAGGCCATGTCTGAGACTGCTCAATGGAAGCATACATTTGAAAAGGCTCAAAAGGAACAGGAAGAACTAAAAATAAAATTGAAGGCTACTACTTTTGAAGTAGCATCAAGAATAATTTGTATGAAATTCAAAGATATGTGCCAACATGCAGATGGTGTCTGGTGTTCTCAAAGTAGAACATACAAGGTCCTCATGGAGCATGGAAGACTTCTTGATAGGATGAAGGAAATGGAATCCCATATCAAGGAAAAAGATGGAGATAATAATGCTTTTCTCCAAGAATGTCAAAGCCTCATGAATACACATGAAAAATTCCAAAATATCTTGACATAGGAATTCAATGACTTTAGCCAACCACTACGTATGGTCATGCTAGATTTCTTTGAAGAAATAGATTTGGAGGATCAGGAAACTTGGAAAAATGAGATATCAAAATATTTTCTAGGCATCCTTGATGACATCAATGATGAGGATGAGGTACTCAGGAAAATGCATAAGAAACTTGGGAGGATTGTTGGATTCGAGAATGCAATGACAAAAACTCTACAAAATGCAAACACTTATGCCCAGGAGAAATACATTGATCACATGTCAAAGGTTAATTTGTTCCTTGTACGAGCTGTATGAGGAAGTAGTTAGAGTTTGGTTGTTGTGGATGCATTAACATGGTTCTTGAGCCTTGAACAGATCTTAGGTGGTCACGGGCGCTTGCTGCTGATTAACGGACTGTGGTGCATCCAACAATAAACTCTTTTTAAGTTTCTATGTTATGTTAATTATGCTTTAGTTAAGAAACGATGTAACTTTTGTGAATGGACCTGAAGCTTGTTGCTTCCCGTACAAATAGGGAAACCAAGGTCCAATTTTGATCATCATATCATCATCATTTCAATCCATTAGAATAGATACTAGACCATCTCATACACTTATTCATATCAAAATAACTCATGTTATGTATGTTTATATTTTGAGCAATATAATGGAGCAGATACATTATAACTCGTAATCCATTTTTAGTGTTCAATTGTTGTGTCAATTTTCATGCTTATTTATTGCTTTTTTGTCTCCAAAGTGGTCTTTTCAAGTTGTTTAAATCTGCAAGATTTATCAGGGCACATTTGTTGTTACTATGTGGATGCTTTGATTGGTTTCTAGTTAGGTGTGAATTAAATTCCTTCCAAATAATTTACTTTAATTGGTTTGTATTAAGGATTAAAGTCCTCTTAGAGATTGGCACTCTCTTATGGTCTAAAAACCTACGTTTTTGAGACCCAACAGATTGCAAATAACTCTAAAAATTTTAGAAGTCTATGAAACAGTGTATATATTCTATGAAATAGTGTATATATTCTTGTACTTGTAAATATTCTTGTACTTGTATATTCTATGAAACATTCCTTATTTTCTATGAAACAATGTATATATTCATGTACTTGTAAATTTTCTTTTACTATTATGTCTATTAAAGAAAACAGAGTTTGAATAAAAAATGCTTCACCCTTTTTTCTAAGTGAGTATGTGAATTATTGTTTAAGGAAAAATATTATAGTGTTTACATTTTCAGTTACTAGTTTCAAATCCTCATTTTGTATATAAAATTGTATATTGCTCTTTATCTCTAATGACATAGAATAGTAATGCCATCGAATCAGGGTTTTCAATTTCAACACCATCATTGTCCACACTTTTCATATCCTGTTCACTTTTAAGTACAATCATCAAAATTTTATTTTTATTTCTTGTCCCAGTTAATCTTGATTCCTTTCAACACAACACCGTAGGTTGCATGTTAAATTTCGGCTTATTTTTCTTTACATTTTTTGTATAGATTATTTTCTCAGTGCATCATTATGTAACAACAATTTCACTTAAGGATATACAATAAAAATAAATGAAAACACATGTTTTTACTTGTCAAGGAAATGTATGGTGAATACCCTATGTGCTGGGATAAATTGTGCAGCGAAATAAGACATAACTGATTGAATATGATTTTCTACTATACAATTGTTTTTTATGTCCTTTCTACTTTTTGCATGTGGATTACCCTTAGAAAGATACTACTTATCTTTTCTTAAATGAATCCTTTACATTTCCTATCTATGAAAGGAATTTACTAATTGACAACAGGTTCATGAACTTCATACAAATTAAGATTTGTGTAAAAGGCCATCCCTGCAAATGTTGTTTGGTCTAGAATTATAATGGAAAATAAAAAAACTTGCTAGGAGAATAAGACATGTTTTCAATTGTCCAAGTACAACATAATATTATTGAAGCATTTCAAAGTTTAGGCCATAAGAATCATCCTTTTTTAAACATGGATTGCAAATAATTATTAAAATTTAGAAGTCTTGGTCATCAACATTATTGTCTGCTACAATGTCATCTAGTGTATCATTGTCAATGTTCATATGTTCTTTCAAGTATTTAATATTATCATCATCCTCATCTTGACTTGCATCATCTTCATTATCATTGAAATTTGACTATAGACCATCTATATTGTTACCAGATGTATTTGGATCATCATTTTCTATACCATCCATATTGTTGTCTTCCATAACATCATCTAACTTTGGATTGTTGTCTTCTTGTGCCTGAACATAACCATCTTCAACATCATCATGGATGTCAATTTCTTCGATGTTCTCTAATCCCTCTCTCTCATTTTGTTGGCCATCATTGTTTTGCTCAGTATCCACTAATGCATCGTCAAATGCATGCCTTAGTCTTGGATCATAATGTATGAAAAATATCCATTTGGGTCCAAAATATCTTCATAGAAAAATACCTACACATGAACGACATACATATATTAGCGTATGTTATAACAATTTTATTGATTAATAAACACATGTATATATTTCCAATAAACTATGAATTAATAGATTAATGATCACTATCGCTTCTTGTTTGAGTTAAGGAAATACCTGCTCACAATGAATTGGTAGAGACATAGGCCTCCTTATCCTCTAGTAGGAGCGATGAAGATCTATAAGCAATCCACTATGGGTATCGTGTCTTCGTGTCCTCTCAAATGCTCCATACCATACACTTAAGAAAATGCAACATTTAAAGAGTGGTAATCCAACTCCAATAATTTCTTGTATTTTTCCAAACATATTTCTAATAGATTCCCTTCGTTATGCTATCTTTTGAGCTTGATCAGGATTTGGCAGATTCAACCATGATGCCTGTCCGAAGGATCATCTCTTTACGTCTACACTTTCTACACGATAATGTCGACCATATGCCCACATTGCTAGATATTTCCTTGCCTATGAAATACCATTTATTTCAGTGAAAACAAATATAATGACAAATATTAAAATAGTTAATACTGTCAAAGTTGTAAGGAAGCAACATTTTGTAAAATTCCAATTGTACCTTTCTTTCACATCCTCTAGACATGTTGATTTTATCTTTTGTTATGTTTGAATCTGTACCTGCATCTTCTATTTGATTTTGAATTTGTTTAGTAACCTGTTTCTGTTGTGCAAAATCTTTTGCCCCATTCACAGCGGATGAGTGGGAGTGGAGTATTTCTTGGGTTCAATCTCTTAAATTTGGCTTCTTCTTCACTTTTATGGGATGAAATCCATTTTGTTCATAAAGTCCATGTGGTACATAATGAATTTGTCGAGTATAGAACTTTCATCTACACCTATTATATGTCAACATGTTTATTTCAAACTCCATATGTCATGATGTTAATTTGACAAATAAATTACACAGTAAATTAATGATTGCAAGAAAAACAACCACACTGATCGTGAATTTACTTACTAATTTCTACTTCAACACCATTAGATTGTGGTTTTTCTCCATCAATAATATCTAATACTCGTTCTTCATGCTAGACGCATGGCCCATCTTCAAAATCCTTACCAAGGAATTCACACAGGAATAAAAATGCTTCATTCAATACATACCCTTCAGCCATGCAACCCTCTGGATGTGCCTTTTGTCAAACATATCTTTTAAGAGTTTTCATACACCTCTCAAAGAAAAACATCCACCTCATTGATACGACACCCGCCAATTCAATGTCATCAACTAGGTGTATAAGTAAATGGACTTGTAGGTCCATGAAACTTGTAGGGAGCTCCTTCTCAAATACACATAATTTCTGCAATTTCCTTCTTCCACTTTGGCACTTTAGATTCATGGATCTCCTTGGAGGTCACCCACCTAATATAAGAATAGTAAATTAGTATGAACCTTTAGTCATAAATTAAGATGCAATATAATATCTCTATATCTCTCACACATGAACATTTCATATAACCACATACCTTGTAAATGCTGACAGTAACTTGGCATTCATACAAGTGAAGCGTAAGGCGAGGAATCCCCCTAATTGTCAATGGCATGATATGCTATCAAACACATTTATGAAAAGGTCATTAGTAATTTTTTCTCACACAACAAAATATCAAAATAAATTTAGTTCTTAATCAATGTTACAAGTAAATGTTAAATGTTGATATATAATACCTTCATTAAATTATGAAAATCATGTGTTTTAAATCCTATGATATGTCCAACAATTGTAAAAGCTTTAGCCAATGATGACCCATAGCCAGTAGGTGTCCTTATTGAACGAATGACATTTTTTAGTTGGTCTAGCTCTTTTTTTTCAAAATCCATGGAGCTTATGCATATGTTTCATTTTCCCTATTTGGCCACAAATGTTTTCTATCAAATTTGATGCATTGAAGAGCAATATCTCTCCTCAAATACAAGGTGTCCTCTTTTCCTGATATATGTTGAAATATAGAATCTGGGACATTTTTGAAGATGTGCATAGGATCTAATAGGTGAGATATTAATAGATCCTTCTAGTAAGGGATCTCATAAAATATGAATTTCCTTTTCATTCCTTCTAGCATATGAACTACAACTTGTTCTAGTTCTTCAATTGGATCACCCCGATCGAAAAAATTCTCCCAAGCATTCAATTCAGCATCTTCATATTTCTTAAGCCAATCACCTAGACCCATAATCATGGGAGGGCCTCTATTTTCAAATTTTCCATCAAATTGATTCTTCTAGCGATTTCTAAACCTATGATCTAGTGGTAGAAAAACCCTATTGTTTGCGTAAATAAATTTATGTAGATCTTTAGAATATAGCCCTTGAGGGGTATTACGCACATCTTGGACATGCAAATATACCCCTTTGTTTGAAGTAGCAATTCAATAAGTAATGTTAATAACATAAAAAAATGTATAAAACTAAGTATGAAAGTTGGGATGAAGATAAATTATGAGTGTAAATACGTAAATATTTTATCTTACCAAAACAAACACCAAGTCCTGGGAAATCATGAATAGTCCAATATAGCACACCATACAACATGAAGGACCTATTTGATGGAGGACGTGATATGTCATGCATTCTTATGCCTTTCCATAGCAGTTGCATCTCATCAATAAGAGGCGCAAGATAAACATCCATGTTTTTAACTTGATGTTTTCCTGGAACAATGAGAGTCAGCATAAGGTCCTCCTTTCTAACACTCATCCATGGGGTAATATTGTATACTATCAATCCGACTGGCCAAATAGTATAATTTGAGCTCAAGAAAGAGAATGGGCACACTCCATCAATTGCAAGACCAAACCTAATACTATGGGGTTCATCTTTGAATTTTGTTGGCCATTTTTCCTCTATGTGTTTCATTGCTTTGGAATCGGCCAGAATTCGCATGAATCCATCTTTACTCTTGTTCTTTGCATGCTAGTCCCTCAATTGTGCTAGTGAATTGCAGTAAAACATTCATTTAAGTCTAGGTATAATTTTCATGTGACGTAAAACCTTCTTTGGAACTATAGGACCTTGTACATCTATATGATATCTCTTCTCTTTGCATACAGGGAATTCTACCTTGTTTTCATATTCATCTTTGTATAAAATGCAATCATTTTTACATGAATGAATTTGCTTATATAATCCCCAACTCAACCAACAACAAACGCGCCTCTCTGCAAGTTGATGGCAACACATTCTCTTCAGGGAATATTTTAGTTTTTAGTGCCCTGTAAGATTGCCGAGGAGAGATTAAATCAATTGAATGTTTGACTTATGATAGACATGTTTGATATGAGATTAAATCAATTGAATTTTATGAATTATTTACACCATTTGACGAAAGTAAAGTAAGAAATAGATTTCAACTCAATTTAGTAGGGTAGTGAATGCTTTGTCTGACCAACCAAATAGTGACTTGATTTCTAATAATATTAATGTGCATGCCAGTTTTGAGGTTCTACTTGCACCTAATTTGAACACAGGTGTCTTCGCTGCTTGCTTGATGGAGTCTTTGATGTTGTCATCATCAACATTATGTTGGTGGTAATTACCCCTACTATCATCATTATTGTCAACCATAACATCATTATTCTCATCATTGTTTTCATCTCCAAAGAAACCTGTAAGCATTTCATTCAATCCTTCTTCATGCACTGCATTTTCACTATCATGATCATCATCATTAAGGCTAGGTGGCATGTCATCAGTGTATGCGACTCTCATGAGCTCTTCAAATTTCTCAAGTGGTAGTGTTCTCTTCAATCTTTCTCTTCTCACCTTGGTATGGTTTAAAGCATGGTTTGGATCATCCCGTCCAAATCTTAATAACCCAGTTGGATCTTGGGTATTAGTATGTGGTTCATCAAAATCTTCTACCTATCAATAAACCCAAGCGTTATTTAATGTTTGGAAACAATTGGATAAATCATAAATGTATCAATTTCAAAGAAATATAATCAAATATGGCTTAAAAAATATAAATATAAATTTTATGAACACATATACATCAATTGAATAATGGAACATTATTTTATAGACTACCTTTTTTATACAATAATTTAAATAAAACACAATTTTGACAACATAGTTTATAAAACATCA
>VDFB02223837.1:0-19779 GCA_007258455.2 Sequoia sempervirens
TATGCTAATCATTTCACGCAATCATATTGTAAAAACGAACATGATCTAATGCAGCTACATGATGTAAGTGGTGTGTGCATAACCGAGAGTTTTCTCCTCTTCTACCCTGTCGAGAAGCTAACCTCCTTTTCCTCAATCACACTCTTGGCCTTCGATCTCCTTGGCCTTCGATCACCTGCCACTCAGATGCACTCAGGCGTGCAAAACAAAAGAGTATCAGTAACCATTGTAGGAACAATAATTAACTCAACATTTATATGAATGCATTCATAATTCTTGAAAGAAAACAATTATATTAAAGCAGTGCTCTTAACACATATCATACTTCGTATATTAAATCTCATAAGGTCATGATCAAACATTATCTAAATAAGTCATGGTCAAACTAAGTCAATGGTCAAAATAAGTCAAGATCAAAATAAGTCAATGGTCAAAATAAGTCATGATCAAAATATGTCAATGTATGAGACGTGACATCCTTCCCCCCTTGAGAAGAGACATCGTCTCGATGTCTAAAAGCAAATCCACACAATGGAGTTTGAAGTATCTTTGTATCATAGTCACAATATGCATCAAAAGAAAAGTAAGCTATAATCTCAAATGAGGAAAAGATTTGTTAATGTCATCTGTATTTTCCTAGGTGGTATTATGATTTATCCATCTAATATTGGTCCCACTGGACCCTGTACTCCACAATATCATGGTTCCACAACTTAACGTTGTGCCTCCCAGAATCCTGGTGGGCTCCGCTAGCACCACCCCTGAATCCTACTAAGTGTGCCAGTCATGCACACCACACATATGGTATTACTACCATCCAATTATATATCCAAGTAACAAATAGCTCTTGCACCAGAGCTTACAAGAATAACATCACATCTTTCGAGCTTAAGAATTTATTCACTCTTATTAGTATAAGTATAGAGAACATTTCTCGTTCAAGCATAAGTATCAGTGTAGTTAAGGAAACAATTTTCTATGCTATGAGTACAAACACCCATACAGAAGTGTCATTGCACAAAGCATGAGAAGTGCATTATTGCACAAGCACCATTCTCATATCATACACATGTAAGTACCTTTACTAAAAGAAAAACAATCAGACATACAGGGTCCACCCTATCAATCATTCATACCTTGTCTGCAAGACAAAACTTATCTAAACATCCTTACCATTGAAGGCCCCTTAAGGCATCTCAACTTTTTGTTCTTCAAAAATCTCGTGGATTCTACATGACCCATATCCTCAATCATCAAATTTCCCAAAGTCTAGTACCATAATGAACATTCTTTCCTTTAAATCATCCCTTCTTAGGTTTCCTGCCTTCGAGAAGGCTCAGCCCAGATTATCTATTATTATCCAATTTATTTACTTCACCTATATAAATTACAAATAGAAAAACAACTGCAAAGGCGCTCCAACGAGGTCCAATCCAACCATCATACACACTGACTATTCTAAGACTAGGACATTTGCAATCCATTCCTTTGACAATTCTGATTTTTGAACTTTCTCTTCTTATATATATTTAGTGCCCTTCATCTTACTTGAATTACACTTCATTGATTTCATCTTTTTCACCTTACTTATTAGGTATTCCTTAATCAATCCATATTTTACTTCCATTTCTAGCTATTGGTTTATTCTAGTTTAGAACATCTTTGAGCAACTTCCTCATCCATTTTTAGTTCTACAACACTTTTATTATCCCCCTTTTTTTTTAAACAATTCACTCTTTATATCAAACTTCAATCAACATTTCCAATCTTGCCTTTCTCTTCTCATCCCCCACTATTTTTCTTATCTCAAGGGTTTCTCCTCCCTTTCAACTTCTATTGCTATTTTATTGTCATTTTAGTCTTTCATTCTTACATTCAAACTTTATGTTACCACAACATCTCACATTTTATTAATTAATACATAGCTATGAGAAATTTCCATTCCTATGCCCTTATCCATCCTAAAATATCTTCTTATGATCTAACAATACATATTGCCAAAGTGTTTCTTTGCTCTACCCTTTCACCACCTGCAACACCTCCCTACTTTCCATTTGTGTTCCATTTTATCCACCCTAATTGAAACTTACTACACAACCACTTTGCTTCCTCAACTAACATCCTCCTACCACTACCTATTATATCATCATACCAAAACAAGTTTTTCTCAAAACTCAAGGGATATACTTAGGAATCAATTCCATAAAGCATGTTTTCAAATTTCCTTTGTACTATCTAGACGCAGTGTCCTCTCATATAGTAATACCAACAAGATATACAAAAATAATAGGCCCGTAGCAACACCAGTGTTCAAAACTTTCTTATTATTTCAAAATTAAATACTTGTATCAGACAGTGTATTAAGGAATTCAATCTATCGTAATTCTATCAACATACATACCAGGAACTGAAGCACTCTCTGTATTATACCCCCTCATACAATCTATCAGAGGTCCATCATGGACATGATAGAGCACATAACATGAAAATTGACCATCAATTTAAAACATTCAAGCATAGCCACCATTTAGAAAAATTAAATCAAATCCAAGAAAAAGAAAAACCGATTTCAACAATAAGGCATAAAATGTGCACCATTTCAACAATAATCCACACATGACCATAATGGTCGCAAGATAAATAAGTATCAAAAATTTGATGGCTATACTTACTCATGTATATAAATACAAATTCAACTTGGCCTACATGCCATTGAACAAAACAATAAAATAAATAAGTAAATAAATAAGATATCAAATTTTTCAAGTTGCATAACATATGAACTGTGTGACTAACTCTAGTCATCAGAGAGGGAGTACAATACCCAACCATACCTAGGTTTCAAAATCTGAGGTAAGTAAGAGAGCACATTCAATCATAGTGTACAGTGAGTCATCTAAGACCCAGTCACACAAAACAAGAGATTCATTCTACTTCATCATCCAACATCGTTGAAGACGCCAAACAACAAAATTGCATTCCTTTCAAGGAACTTCAATCGCCACGTAATGACACACATGGTCAAACACTAGCGAACTTCCACAACCCATGGTATCCAAATGCTTCATTCACAATGAAAAGCAATTACCAATTCCCACTTTATAGATATACACCATTCATATGGATAACACATTACTACAACATTCACACATTAATTACCTGAAGTTCTCATTCGCACAAATAAATATGCCAAAACACACACACACGGGATATGAAAACAAAAATTATTCAAGTGTGTCACTCACACAAGGTAAGTATACCATCTCTAACATAATATGAAGAACAAGCTTGAGCGCTTTACTCGCACTAACCATAGACAATCATAAGTGCATTACTCGCACATTATACATGTATATATATATATATATATATATGCAAAGTGCCTAACTCACACGATGCATTCCTCACACCAAATATAAATTACACAAGAGTGCATTACTCGCACAATATATGCAAAGTGCATATTCATAAATATATCATTTATATAAATCCAGCATATAGGACTCATAAGGTCTCACAAGATCAAAACTCATGCCCTGTCAATAAGGCTAACAATGATAACTTATCTGAACCAAAATTCTTCTCCTAGGACCATATCGAAGACTCCTAAGGAGGCTTAACTTGTATTTACTAAAGATCTCAAGGATCATACACACATCCTGATTAGGAAAGAACAAACATCCCCTAAAAATTAGCTTACTCATAATCAAATACCTTTACCATTGCAGACATCCTTCTTGGATTCTCTTCTTCCTTAAAGCATCATCTAATCATTAATGGTCGTAGGTGATTGTTCTTTCTACTTGTCTTAATATATGCATATTTTATTTTTACCTCTAGTAACCTTGTAACTTAACCTTTTAGATCATAGTCATTCGCCTTTTTAGGACCTCAAGAGACCCTTTTTCTCAATATTTCTCTATTCTACATCATCACTTCACGGGTTGTCATCATGTCTTAGCCATCTTGGCTCAGATATATCCATCACAATATCTCAACCCTTTTTAAAGGTACAATCCCCAATCCTTGCTTCGACCATGACATTTTCCTACTAAGGATTCTTTTGAAAATGCCACTAAACTGATGAGTACTCTCAACTAATATAGTCATACCATGTCTAATCTTCTTGGTTCTCAACTTAAACATCCAAGACTCATTGAGGTTCCAACCCATCAAAGAAATCTTCGACCCAAGATAGGGTGCTAATTCACTCGATGCTCTTAGAAATTTAGGTCATCAACAGGTTCACATTGCAACCTATAGCGTAGAAGTCTCAAGGTCCGAGTGTTGAACCTATGGCTCTGATACCAAGATGTAGCGCTCGAAAAATTAAGAGTGATTTTCAAACCATTTAACTCAGCATTAAAGAGAAATTAAGAGTATTCTAAATTTATTCAAACCATTATAAATAGGTTTCCAAAAAGTCAACATTTCTCATAACACTTCCAAATGAAATAAAGAGAATTTAAATTGCATTTCATAAAATAATATCATCAATGTAATGTATCAAGACATAAGTATTTTGATGACTTTCTCATATACATATATTCAACCTCACTTGGAGGAATCAATCCTTCTAATAGAACATCTTTTCTATGCTAAGTCATAAAACTTTAACCTCTCAAAATCAATGTTACATTAAATACTTTCAAAACATACTTCCATTTCAAGTTTCATACAGGAGCCTGAATGTATACACCAAATAGCAGACTTCACAAACCAAATTCACGAATGTTTTATAAAACACATCAATATAAATAATCTTAGGATCCACAACCGCCCGTGGCATGGTCCTTCTTACGAAATTTGGGAGGCCAAGAATGCCAGTCGGCGCCCTTTTCCACCCAACCACGAAGTCCACTTTGACTTCCCACGATTCCCTTCTAACTCGAAGGGAATCCGACCTGCATAAAGAGAACCTATAGCAATGCCGAAGCAGTAAACAGGAGACTCTGGATGCGTGCACGATGCCTATATGCATTTCTAACATGAATATAAAGCTTACATTTCTTACCTTGAGGAGGTGGCAGAGACTCAAATAGATTTCTAGGCTTTTAAAATAAACAATCCATCTATTTCAATGGTACAGTGCTTGGCCAAGCAAAATAATAAATGGTAGAATTAGAAAAGGTAATACTACTGTCTCCGTTTGCCCACCTTCGGCACCCTGTCCCAGAAGTTACCATAGTGAAGTAAAATAATACTTAACAGAAACTTTATACATTTTCAAACAGGTTTCCATCATTTAATCAATTCTAAAAGAAGTGAATTTTCCGTACATCCTTTATATTTTAGTTGTAAGATGTCATTTATCTTTTGGTAAGTGTCCCTTTTTAATTTGGATAAAGAACATATATATATATATATATATATCTTGATAATTTTCAGTGCACTAATTGATAGTAAGAACAGTGTTTTCAATTTTCAATATGCATTTCTATTCTTACAAGCTCAAGCTGACTGACAGTTTTAATTCCCTATTTCAATACAGGCTACAGAGTAAAATAATTTACTGATACAATGCAATCTGAGGTTTGAAAGATAATCTTTCATTCATATTTCATGTTGTATTCCTTTTAACATATACAAGGTACTTTCCAGTTTACATGATGTCTCAAAAACACTTCTGTTCTTGTTTCAGGTTTATCAATTCAGAGATATTTGTATATATTCAACAGAATTCATTCTACTTTCTGATACATGGCTTTTCAAGACAATTCTGTCCTTGCTTCAGATATTTATATAACAGAATTCATACTATTTTCTGTTTCATGGCTTTTCAAGATATTTTTGTCCTTGCTTCAGGTTTAACAATTCAAAGATATTTATATAACAGATTTCATACTATTTTCTGTTTCATGGCTTTTCACGATATTTCTGTCCTTGCTTCAGGTTTAACAATTCAAAGATATTTATATAACAGAATTCATACTATTTTCTGTTTCAAGGCTTTTCAAGATTTTTCTGTCCTTGCTTCAGATTTATCAACTCAAAGAACAGAATTCATACTACTTCCTGTTACTTGACTTTTCAAGATTTTTAAATCATGCTTCAGATTCAAGATATTTATAAAACAAATTCATACTAGCACTAGGAAAGAGTTTTCTGTTTCAATTTATTTGTGGCATACAATTGCATGGGGTATCTATTTATGTATATATATATATATATAGGTATACATATATATGTATATATATATATGTATGTAATATGTAGTCATTTGTATATGCATACATATATATATATATATATACATATATATATATATATATATATATATATACTCTCTTTCTATGTGTGTGTGTGTGTGTGTGTGTGTGGGGAATTCAGCTTGCTCAATTGTATAAAATTGAGGAAGTAAAGAAATTCTGGTTTTCAAGGTTGTAGATTTACTTGGCGTGCATAGTGAGGGGTGTTGCTTGGTTTTCACCATGGGCATTGGCCGACCAAAGAGGCTCGGGAGAAACTGCCCCTCCCATGGGAGGGGCAGGTAATGGGCCTAGATGCCCTCCCACAGTGCTTTTGACACGTGGAGGAAGCGGAGCCTCCACCGTTCACGTCCTTCCCATGGGGAGGGCAGGGGACTAATCCCCAAAGCAATTCAAACTCAGAAAAAAAAAAAAGACAAAGACATTCGCCCAATATAATCTGCATTCGGGTTTACCTCAAAAACATTTTGGTTTTCATTTAGATGACAAAATTTTTAAACAAACAGATACAGAGACATGTAATTGCACTTGAGAAAAGAATGCAGACTTGCCATAGAACAAAAACCCTATTTCTAAAGAAGAAATGTGTATCTTATAATTGCAACACAGAATAGTATGCTGTTACCCAGATTTCAAAACGAAATTGGAAAGGAATTCACAGTTGTTTGTACTCTAAAACAGGGGATAATTCAATTCCTTACTGCAGTTCTTAAAATAAAGATAAAAGAAGGCATAATGAAGAGAACCTGGCAAGATTTGGATCTATTTGCTGATGTTCCACAGTACCTCTTTTAATTTCCTCTGTTCCAGAGCTCTGCGATCATACAATCAAAGTCTTTTTCTCTTTCTTAAAGCCTCCTCCTCTTTTTCGAGGATCATGCATAAAATTTCCAGTTGACAGCAAGTTTGCAAGGATTTCCACATGCCCAGCAATTTGTTGGTTTTGAGACAAAATTTTCCAGAGCCCAATGCTCTCTCGGGCTGTTCATTCTTAATTCTTTTGGAAGAAAATTGACCATATATCCCAAAACAGATTTATTTATATCCCTTTTATGCAATTATTTAAAAATTCATTTATGCAAAACAGATTTATTTTATGCTTATTCTTTTATTTAATTTGTTTTTATTTTTAGATACATTTCTTTTAACAAAAATAGATTTAACCCTTTTTGCTCAAATATATAATGAGAAATAAGGAAATAGAATAAGCCATATAATTTCATGATCTAATTTAACCATATTTCAAATTCGCTATGCTAATCATTTCACGCAATCACATTGTAAAAACGAACATGACCTAATGCAGCTATATGATGTAAGTGGTGTGTGCATAACCGAGAGTTTCTCCTCTTCTACCCTTTCGAGAAGCTAACCTCCTTTTCCTCAATCACACTCTTGGCCTTCGATCTTCTTGGCCTTCGATCACCTGCCACTCAGATGCACTCAGGCGTGCAAAACAAAAGAGTATTAGTAACCATTGTAGAAACAATAATTAACTCAACATTTATATGAATGCATTCATAATTCTTGAAAGAAAACAATTATATTAAAGCATTGCTCTTAACACATATCATACTTCATATATTAAATCTCATAAGGTCATGGTCAAACATTATCTAAATAAGTCATGGTCAAACTAAGTCAATGGTCAAAATAAGTCATGATCAAAATAAGTCAATGGTCAAAATAAGTCATGATCAAAATATGTCAATGGTCAAAATAAGTCAATGTATGAGACGTGACACTAGGTTTTAACTTTGAAGTAAAACTATGTAGTAATGCACTATGCAAATAGAAACTAGCTTCATAAGTTCCCTCCCTATTTTATTACTTTGTAGGTTGACTATATTTTTGTATTTAATAATTTATAATTGATTTCTACGTTTGAACTTTGAAGTCAAACTATGTAGTAATGTAGTATGCAATGTAATCACAAGATAACAACCTCAATTAATGAACAAAATCCATAACTCATGGTGTATACCCTCATTTATTTCCTTTTCCCTCTATGGTCTTTGTTTGACATGAAATACAAAATATCACTTTTCTCTATTTTTAAAAAAATCTTACATTATTTAATTTGTCAATTTTTTTCTTGAGTTTTTTTTGGTTGATTGAAAAACTTTATCATTTTTTTTCCAAGTTATTCCCATTACTAATTTTTCTACTACTATTCCTGGACATTTTTGGGGATTTCTCTCTTTTCGTGGGACATTGAAGCATGTCAAATGTCAAAAAAATATTATGAAGTTAAAAGAGCATTGCTCTTTGAGGATGTGTCCCCCTTGATTTTTAGTCATTTCCTCTGAAGGGTATGTCCTAAGAATGTGGGAGAATGTCCTTGTCTTGTTTTAAACTATTTAGAAAAAAGGAGACATCCCTCTACAAGGAGAACATCTCTTAGGTTATGAGTCAATAAATGCTGGTTTCAATAAACCAGACCTGTAGTGTTCAAAATCAGCAAATGGGTATGTTTTGATTGTGTTTCAAATCAATAAAGATTACTGGATTCTCTTTCATTTATGCAATTTCCTTTCTATTATTGTGTTCTTGCTATTTCTTCAATTTCCGACACTAAAACAAAAAAAAAGAAAAAAACAGAATTCAAACAAGAACAAAAAACTCAGTTTTATAACCCCAAGGGGACATCATATTATATAATATGTATGCACATTGACAATGAAAGCATTTGAATTTTGTTAATTTATTTGTCAATTCTCATATGATATCTCAATTCAAGTCTAATCTTATGTATTAATCTTCTACAATGTCTATGATGAATGCTTTATCAATGTTATGATATGAATATTTGAAATTTCTCTATATTTTTAAACTTTCCCAATTTTTTAATAGTTGTCCCCTACTGTCCCTTAAAAATTTCCCAAAAGTACCCTTGTACCAGAAACACGTCATGTCGTCCTTGTCCCTGAAACTTGGGGGAGCATAGCTTATTTTAGCCTTTTTGCCCTTTGCTTTTCTCTAATTCAAGGCCCAACCTTCATTTTGTACTCAAATATATTATATAAATGAATTTCACTTCATTAGAAGAAAGAAACAAATTACTCTTGTTACTTGATTGGAAAGTAGAAGTAAATTTCTTGTAAAAGCAGTGTTTTAGATTTTCTTATGCCTTCCATGCACAAGACAATTGTGGCATTTTCAACAATCTTAAATGCTTCCATCTTTAACATTTTTCTTTGTGTTGGCACCTCATAGTTTCCTTATATCTTCTTAGCGGAAGTAAATAATTCTTTTGATAGCATGGCTTTGAGAACGCCTTGTGAGAGTTTTCTATTCGCAAACAATCTCACACAGTGTTTCCAGAAACTTGCTATCAAAAACTTAGAACTCTGTGGAAACCTAAAGCATTTAAATAATTTTTAATCCCTTTGATATGTATAATGTTGCAAACTCAACTAAATGAATTTATAACCACACAATGATTAGTATCTGAATGTCGACATTATAAAACTGAACTAAGAGGGTTTGGAAAGTTTATAGTCATTTTCATGCTTTGGTAATAAATGTTATTTGATTTCTTATATTGGAGGACAGGTATGTTACTGGCACAAAGATAGCGAATGCTGATTGGTTAACTTTCCTATGGGTGCACACATTTCCTTTGAAGTTTTATGCGCCAGCAGTTCTGCCACTCTTCTTTGCCTTGATTACAGCCACAATGGAGTGCATTGGTGATGTGACAGCAACAGTTGAAGCCAGCTGTCTTGAACCCTTTGGTATATTCTATTACATTTTTTTGACAACATAAATAAATTTGATTTGTATTTCTGTGTTTTATATGTAAAGCTCTATTGAACTGAATTGATTTTTACAAAATTCTTAACTTTTCAAGTACGCACACATATAGAGTTCCATGTGATATGAAAGAAGAAATAATCATTAAAATCATTTATCCTCATAAGAAAAACTTTAAATGTTACGAAGATAGACAGAGTTCATACTTTTCTTAAAGTCAAGAGTTTACAGAAATAGAGGTGGTGTCTGCAAGTACTGTCTGAGCTGAGACAATTTTATTATTCTTAACAAAAAGGACTAACAGTTTGTGATGGGTGTTCACGGACTATTTTCGCAAAATTTATACAAGCTCAACAAATATGAAAAACTAAGAAAACTGGAAGAGCTTGACTCTTCACACTCTTTATTCTCCTAAAATACATAAAAGACAAAAATAAGGTGGAGGACCTTTTAACTTCCATCCTCATGTCAACACAACAAATAAAATTTGTTATTTGTACAAAACTAAAACAAGCCTACTATACTTTGGACCAATATTCCTAACATACTATTGGTTGAATATTTTGCAAACTTGTAAGGGTAGCAAAATGGTGGTTTCAGCCACAGTGTGTGAGTTAAACTCTCCTATTTAAGGGAAGGCTCCCCCTATCTAACTAATTAAAACAAATATGGATGGAACAACAATCTTTCCTCTTGTTTCAAGAAAGATTAAACTCTTTTCTCTTCGCAGAAAAGTAATATGAACTTTTAAATAAACTTTAACAGCAACTTGTAATAAAATCAAGAGAAAGGAAATGAAGTTTCCTGAAAGCTCAAAGACTTCTGTCACTTCCTTTGGGATGGGAAAGCAATTTCAAGCACAAAGTCTTGAAAATCTGCAATCCTATCTACCCTTTTAAAAGATAATTCTCATGATAATACACAGCATAAAACAGCACAAAGTCTACAAGTATGATGTATCTATTAACTACTATGTATGGGAATCGTTACGAGCACAAAGACTTGCAATTCTTCTTAACTTCTAAATTATGAATTCAATCTTCAACATTTACAACGCAAAGTCTGAAAATATTTCAATTGAAGCTCTCCCTAGCAATCTTCCACAATCCTCAAATAATCACAAAGTAATGCTCCAAAATGACATAAGAACACAATGGATGCAAAGTAGGATTTCAACAAAAAGTCTGAAATCTGCAACTCTTGGATATTACTTGAAAATGAATAACTTATAACTATAAAGCTCAAAGTCTTTATGAGTACAAATTTCTGTAGAGTTTTCTTGCTTGCCAAAAAGATAAAAAAAAATACAAAGGACCCTCTCAAGTATTTATAGGAGAGAGGTCATGAGAAAAAGGTGGGAGGATCCCAACTAACTTGAGAAATTCTCTCAACCACCAACTACTTGCAATTGACTTATTCCAAATTACAAGTCCTATTGTAATTTGACTTGTAACTTGATTACATGTAATTATAATTTATAAAACTGCAAGTGAAAGAAACACTTGCGATTACAAAATTTGTTTTTACATGTAGTTTGTCGAAAACAAAATGCATAAAGATAAAATATTTTATTCTATTTCAATCCTAGCTTTGAAAGATTGAAATCTGCTGATAATTTCTTGCAACTCATTTGGATCGGGGCCTAGTGTGTTCTTGGCAACCGCAACAGTCTTCAAGATTACATCAAAATATCTTATCGTTGCTAGTCTATGCTCTTCATAAACAGTTTGCATTTTATCAAGGATCATTCGATGATTAACAAACTTGTGAATCGAATCCATAGTAAACTGTTCTGATTTTAGCTCTTGACGAAGATTTGCTGCCATTTCTGTAGTGACCATATGAGCTGCAAGTAATTCTCCTTCATGATTCAATATTCTGCAAGGGATTTTCTCAAAGCTAAAAAGGATGTCTTGCTAAATTGCATCACTCATTTCTAGTGTAGCTTGGATATCTTTGATGAGATCTTGAATAACCAATGACTTGTTTGTCATGAGTTCTTCAAATTCTATGTATTTTTCTCTATTTGGAATGATTGAATTGCTGCATAGAATTTCTAGCTTGATTTGATCCATCTCATGCTAAATTTTCAAATCTTTTTCAAGTGAATCCAAACTTTGCTTGAAAACTTCCAAATTTTGATTCATCTTTATTTTTGCTATTCTGACATTATTCAGAACTTGTAATGTCTTTTCAATCACTGGTATGCTTTGATCAATCAACTATGTTGCCCAGGAATCAACTGCTTTGGCCTTTTGTGCAATTTTCTCCAATTGCTTGACTGATTCCGCAAAGGTGAAAGAAGTTAATGGATTAACTTGCTCTAAAGAGTTAGTAATCTTTTGAATTACTAAGACAAGATGTGCATTTTCCTCTTTCAACTTTTACTTCTTTGCCAAAAGTTCATTGTAACTATGTGTCAAAATAGTTACTGAATTTTTAGCATCTTGAATCATACCAACATGTATTTGCTTGCCTAAATCCACTCTGGTGAATTTATAATCAAATACTTGCATCTCTTCTGGTGACTTGTCTACAAGGGGTTCAGCTATTTCTGCATACTTTATTCAATTGCTGTCCACAACTACCCATGAAATCGTTTTAGCCTTCTTTGCAACTTTTGGCTTTGATCTCTTCAACTGTTGGAAATCAAATACATCTGGAGAGATTGTCTGTTTCTTTCTCTTTAGAGTGACTGAACTCAACCATGGAGGAAGATCCAATGTATCTGTATTTGAAACAACAATCGTGGTTTGTGCAGAAACAGATTCATCTTGAGCCACAGTTGTTACTCTTGGAGATGTTTCAGTTTGAATCGCAACAAAAGCTTGACTGGATGGTATATTATGATCAACATTAGCCATGAAGCAATCAAAAATTGCAGCAGATGTATCTATTTCAGGAAGTGTTATCTGTGATATCATTGGATACATCGGATTAGCATCAAAAACATTCTCTAGATTATCATATATGTTCTCTATAGAGGTGGTCACTGTTGATGAAGTTGATGTATGAAGAGAAGATTCAATAGGAGGAACATAAACCGTTGAAAAAGAATCAACATCACTATCAAATTGAGACATAGGAGACAATATTGATACTGGTGCAGCATCAATATGTGGAGACATTATACTTAGAGTAGTAGGAGACTGAAGAACTTCCCCTTCTTGTTGATCGATGATTTGGATCTGCGTCTCTTTAACCTCCTTTCCTTTTAATGTTGGTTCCTCCAAAGGTTTTTCTACAGTACGGTTGACTCTCAGCTTAATCCTCGTTCTTGAAGAAGAAGCACCTTCCTTGGACTTGTCTCTAACTTCTAATTTCAATCCGACAGGTCCAGCTGAATCATCTTCATTATTAACCCTAATTTTAATAGTTTTGACACCTATACTCTTGAGCCAAGAATTAGTATTTGCCAAGACTGACCGAAATTTGTTAAAGATAGAAACTGATTCTTTATTAGACTATTGTATTGCTGGAATAGAAGCATCAGCAACTCTTTGTTCTTCATATTCTAGATCTAAAATCAGCCCATCATCAATTACTCCTTCTGGAATCAAAGTCAGATTAAAATCTATAATCTATTCAAGAGTGAGCCTGCAATAATCCATTTTATAGATGTCTTTCTCTATTCAGAGATCTACCCAAATATCTTCAAGGCGATGCACATGAGTGAAGGCCCTATTTATCTTTTCTTTCATTCCTCTGTAATCAAAATCTGCCCTTGCCTTGAATCTTTTTAATTTAATCTCCTGAATCTCATTTTCCATAGCTTTCGCCTTTGAGGTACTTGTCAAGGAGTATCTCCCAATCTGTAATGGTTTATGAGACGAGATACTCACTCCAGTTTTATGTTGCACAGCTTGTCGTGCATGCACTATCATCAACTGTCTTGCCAACTCCATTAGAAGGATTTTATCAGTTGGATACCTCGGTAGCATGTATGGCTGATCTTTAAAACAACCAGCTCTTATGTAAGTAAAAGTAGGAAACTGAAGAAAAAGACAACCATATTCATTGACTTTTTTCCAAGCAGCATCTGATACTCTATTGTTCTGCAAGGTCTTGTCAAAAAGGCACATGAAGTGACCAAAGAATGCATATTGGACTCTTTTGTAATGAATCTTGTTTGGTCTCAAGGGCAACTGATCATAGTATTCCCAAACCGGAACTAGAGATCTATCTCCAACGGTAGAAAGGCCTGGAAATTGCCTTAATGAAGCTTCTATGTAAACGAGATAGGAATTCATATAGAATGTGAGCATGGTAGGAACTTGTGCAAGCTGCTCAAATAAACTATCAATGATTATTTCACCCCAGAAGATTGGGTGTTGTGCCTTCCTAATCACTACTATGAATTTGTACATCCACTTTTCAAATACATTGGAGAATTTCAACCCCATCATCCTACTCAAGAGAGTGATTATATCATTGATCTCTTCTTTGAAGTCAAAGTGATACAACTTGGGCAACCAAGACACATAGGTTCGACGCTTCAAAAGCCATTTAGTATTGATGTGTTGATTACAATCTTCTTTCTTCTGTTCATAATGATCTAGAGCACTCTTTACTAAAATATCTGGATACATAGGTGAGTCTGGAACTCTGAAAACCCTATTGATAGTTTCTAGATCAAGCCTAATAACCACATTCCCATCATCATCTTTAATGGTTCTAGATTCTATGTCAAAATGAGCTACCCACGCAAGGACGAACTCTGGCTCTAGGGTAGCAATAGGAAAAGAGGAAACCAAATGAATACGACTTCTCAGCAGCAACTGCATATGATGAGAAGTTGATTCCTCAGCTCTCTTCAAAAACTCAGACATATCAACATGCCCAATCTCCATGTCTCTTATTTCTTCAATGTTCGAGACAATATGAGATGGAGGAATCTCATTCTGATACTTGTCGTATTTTTACTTCATATTTTTGTTTGATGGAGAAGCAGGTTTCTCCGTCATCGAACAAGAATCTACAAGGCTACGATGAAAATTCCATAAGGTTAAGACATCATCAATGTTTATAGGCATAGACATGGTGAAGGCTCAAACTCAGAATGGTGGTTTTGCTGTATGAGGGATAAAAATGAGCATTATAACTCATTTTGAGTTTTTGGAGGCTGATTGCAATTGAAAAGGACATGTGCTTTTCATGACAAATGAAAAAGTTAGATTGCAACTTTGAAAAGTGCAACTCAAAATTTTCAACTTGCATTTGTAGTCAAGGGCAAAAAGTCTGATTTTTAGGCATTTATAAGGCATTTCGGGATTTTGAAGGCCGGCTGCAAGTGAATAGTACATGTCAGGATTTTGAGAGGTCATTGCAAGTAACTTTAAGAAACTTTTAACTTGCATTCTTTATTAAAATCTCCAACTTGTAATGAGTAGGCAAAATCTCAATTTGCTTCTATAAGCAACATTTTTTTTATTTCTTTTCTCCTTTTAAGAAAATGGAAATGGGGATGAGATGAAGTGGAAGAAAACAAATGAAATGGAAATGGAATGAACGAATGGGTGGAGAAAAATGCATTTTTTGGCTAATGGTATAATGGCCGAGTCGACCAATGCTAAAAGGCGTTTTATATAGGAAGGGAATATGAATAATGACTCCTGTGAGGCATTATGGAAAAACAGGTTTTAGTGAATGAAGGGATTTTGGAGAAAATGAAGAAGACATGAAAATACATAAGGAGTACAACTAGTAAATGACATTTTTCACTGAAATGGAGGAATAGAAACTCATTTTCATGGGATGAAGGTAAAATAAAAGGCGTTATGGATAAACGCATTTTGGTGGTATCAAAGATGAAAAACGCATCTTATGAAAGAAAGAAATATGGCATGTGTTGTACCCAAACCAAATTTTTTGCTTCATCAAGGCATTTTGCATAAAATAGTCTAAACCTTGCTAAAATGATGTTTTTGGGCAATATCAAGCATGGAGTTTTATCAAGTATTTTGTCAGTCAAAGGCAGTTCTATTGATCAAAACCTGAATCAGAGACTCAGAACGAAGCATTTCACGGCAACAATGATACTTTTGAATGGTCATTTCAATGATCAAGATGAAGTTTTCAATGGTTAGTTTTTAAAGATTTCTCAAAGAAAAGCAAGATTGCGCACTTGTAGCCCAGGGGCGCCCTTCTTTTTGAAGGCCTAGATTTTGTGATAGATGCTCATAACTACAGTCAGTCTTTTCAGAATTAGTCTGCCTATCTGATGAGCTATCCTACGAGGCTATCCAAGACTCATAACTCCGGCAATTGGCGACAGAAGTTGAAGTTTCCAAAGTTTCAGATTGCAGAAGCTTGTCCTTTTCCAGCTTTTGCGCGCCTATAGCTTAAGGGCGCACTTCTTAAAGGGGTGTTGGATCTTGGTATTTCTGGTGGTTGATGCAGTCAATCTCTTCACAACTAGTCTGTCTGTCCGACGAGCTATCAAACGCAGTCATCCGAGTCCCAGAGCTCCGGCAGTCGACGTTTGAAGATGAGCTTATAAAGAGATTTCACATCCTAGAGCTTCTTCGTTGCGTTTCCAGTGCAACTGTAGCTCAGGGGCGCCTTTCAAAATGACCCTTAAGATGATCCAGTTTGCTGATGAGGTCTTCTTGACATCAGTACTACTGAAGATCCAACAGCGTTGCACCAAAGTTACACATTAATCCGGCATTCGAAAGAGCGTGGCGAGAGATTCTACAAACGCGTAAATAAAAGCGGCGGGCGGCATACGCAGCATTTATGGGCGGGGGCTGGCCTTTAAAACACATCAAATGATAAAGGTTATTATTGGCGTTCGAGAGAGTCTTCATGAGACTTGTGCACAATTACTCTAGCTATCCAACGAGCCTAGCCGTCAGCCTTCGGGATTTGGCAAACGCTCGTACGTGCGAGGTCTTTGTAAAATGCTGAAAAGTGAAGACATCCGGAAAATGGCTAAGTATGGAGCATATATTTTAAATAAAATATGCACTTGTATTTTTTGAGGTCTTAGAAGCAGTTTTCTCGCTTCGTCATCTCCGAGAATATCTCTTTTTCAATGCTATCTGAGAGAGGAAACTGATCGTGTCTGAGAATCGGGGCATTCCAGCTCTCGGTATTGGAGGACAAAGTAGGGTACTTGGATGAAAGTTCAACTTTGGTCAAAATGGTGTTAGTGCAACTGTAGCTCAGGGGCACTTTTACATTTCAGGCCCTTAATACACTTTTCAGATGCCTTGCATATATTCATTGGATGCGGAATATCTCCAGGCATGCAATGAGCTCGGTTACTGTCCTTGAGGGTTCACCACTAGTCCGTAGTCGCGGCCGACTATTTGAAGTGTCGGGCGGCGGTTTAGGAAAATGGTTAGAAGTCGGCACCTATAAGTATGAGCTTAATCAAGAGCCTAATTTTTTGAGGTGTTAAATGATGGATTTTCATTGATGACTTCGATGAGACATTCCTCTGCGGTGATGAATATCTCAGTTCAGTCTCAGCATCACCCGGTCACTCAGAAATCAGTGTTGAAGTTGGCCAGTTGTAACTTTGTAGTCAGCTACAAAGTAGGAAGTTAATAAAAAGTGCAATATCTTGAGCAAATGGACGCCTATAAGGTCAAATGATGACTTTTTGGAATCAATGAAGTTCGCCAGTGAATCTCAAAGCTTCATTCGGTTTGTTAACTGAAGTTTAATAATATTTAATATTTATTCTTGCATTTTTAGCATTAAATGGCGATTTTCTAAAGTTGGCGCCCTCTTTGTGCTAAGATTTCAAATTGCATGATAATTATTATTTTATTATTTATTTTCAAAACTCCGAGTCAGTAGCAGTTTAACTGAAGGGGGACCAATTAGAAGGCTTCTATTTCAATCAGGGTTTTAAATCTTGCAGTTCACAAGTTGCTGCGAATTTTCTCTATTTAAAACATGGCGCCATCTTCATTTATTCATTCACAAAGCTAAAGAGAAATTCGTAAATTCTTAAGAGAAATTCATATCTTCGAGGCAAAATTCGTATTTCTTCAAGGCAAAGGTGTATCTTCAAGGAAAATTCGTAATTTTCAAGCAAAGGCGAATTTTTCAAATCAAAGGGAAAATTCTTCATCAGTTTTCAAAGGCGATTTCATCAAACAAATCTTTTTGCAGGTTTTTGTTCACATTTATCAACAAATTTGAAGAAAAAGGGCGATTTTCATTGGAGAAGAGCTTATAAAAAACGTCTTTTTCCTCCTTGATTCTCAAATTTCTCTCAGATTTCAATTTGCATGTTCCTGAAATTGGCAAAATTCGACAAGTCTCAGCATCTGGATCATTTCTATATAGCTTCCTCGAGATTAAAATCATCGTTTGATTTTTCAAAATTTTGACTTCGAACATTAGGATTTCTTGAGTTTTCTATTTTCTCGAAGCGAAAGAAAGTCTTTGCGTAATTGGTAGAAGTTAGATTTTCGCATTTCTAGCGTTTGGGTTGTCTTAGAATCTTTTACGGACAAAGCCCATATCTCAATTTTCACCTAAAATAACTCTTCAAAGAGCTATTTTTAGCCACCGGCCGGGCTATTTTTGGCTTCGATCTTGTCGAACATAGTGAGTTCGATCCAATGATGAGTTTTCGAGGAATGCCAATTACACTCAACTCTAATACGGGGACCAAATGGGTCACCCTCACGACTTCCTCGGGACAGTTGAGACAGATCTCCACAAGGTGTTGCCAGAAGCAGTTCTAGATCCGGTTAAGATCAGAGCTTCGATTATTCAAAATATTGAGCAGTCCGGGTTATTGGAGGCCGCTTCCATACCTATCTCCATTCATTGTGTTGAGTTCGTGATAGCTTGTATTAAGCATTACAACTCTACTACTCGTGAGATAGTGTTAGTTGATGGATGAGTCATTTGCAGTCTCAAACCGCTGGACATTGAAAGGAGTTTTGGTATACCTCAGCACCCTAACAGTCTTGTTATTTCTACGGAGCAATGTGAGCAGGCATTTAATGCTGACGTGAACAAGTGTCAGAATAAAATGGCAGAAAGATGGTTAAAACAAGCAAGAAACTGATTATAGCAAAACAATGACAGATTAGTGGGAGTGCAAGGATGATGCCTTGGGTTATTCTACCACTTCCTAATCGTGTCTTGGGTCAATGCCTGAAATATTTTTCCAATGGATATACATTCCATTATTAATTATCATATCGGGCATGAAACGTATAGGCGGAAATCGCTATTGACGATATTCTCCACAAGCGGATCCGCCGGTTTCTTAGTTGCTCCATGGTTTCATGTGTTACGTATCTCGTTATTACTTGATGCGCTTATCGGTCGGTTCAAGGATGACCCCAAACCGCAGGTGGGCATTCTACGTGTTGAAGAATCTAGCCAGTGTGCTGATCAACTTGGAGTTCACACTAAAGGGTGACGTCATTTTCAAAGCGTCGTTCATGGCTTTTCTAGCTTATACGATTAGAAGTGGGCAGCCTGGGAGTTTACGTTTGTATCTCGGCAGTTGCTAGAGCAGTGATGGATGGTTGGGAAGATTGGTTTATTCAATTCCCGACATACACCTACATCCGAGTATACGGATTTACAAGAAATCCAGCTATGCTTCCATGTTATCCTTCAGATAAGACAGTCTTTATGGAGTTCCTGAGACAGATGCATGATGTTCATCATCTTTTGCGCCGCAAGCACAGACCATCTCTCAATTTTCCTTTTCAATTTGGAATGTATTGGTGCAAGGCGGCAATTGATGCCAAAGTTGCAGGGCAGGAGCTTGAGAAATATCATCTCAAGTATCTTGTTGAGGCACGTGCTTATGATCTTTCAAGTCATTACA
>VDFB02223839.1:0-11730 GCA_007258455.2 Sequoia sempervirens
TGGTTGATGTTCTTTGAATCCTTGCATCTAAAGGAAATTTTCTTAACATAAATACTGCTAGGGAATTTCAATGTTGCCATTGTAGTTAGCATTAAAGTTGGTACCTGCAACATTGAAAATTATCCTTATATAAGAATTCCCTCCATCTTGTTGATTGGCTTGTAACAATCTTGATGGTGGCTGTATGAAATCTAATTATGATTCCTCTTCTACATTAGAGGGTTCATATCCTTGATCTGACTCTTACGAATTATCAGAATCAAAATCACTAGCTTCCATATTCAAAAATTCCCAACCAACATCTTCAATAAATTTATCTAGATCATCAGTAATAGTCTTACAAATTGGTTGCCAGTTCAAGTTCATTCTACTTTCATAATACTTTATATCCATGGATTTCATCCATTCCTTGATGCCATCAAGTGAAGATTGAGGAATGGCGTACATATGGAGTACATCTCGCTTGAATTATTTGAAAATAATAGTCATATCAAATCCCTTTTTCCCAAGTCCTACTCTCTCAAGGTTAACAATCTCAATTTCACTAATAGTGATTACTAAGAAAGGTAATTCTAGAAACTCTACCAAAAAATTTACCATAGGAATAATAAAAGTAGAGGATTTGAAAGGAACTCCATGAAAACCAAGCTCTCTAAATGGTATATAAAACTCTAGTTCAAAATATTTTAGATGATGCTGCTCCCATAGCTCTCTTACTTGCTTGACAAATCCTTGAAACTATGTATTGATTTTATTTTTCCTGTTCCTCTCTTGTTGTTCTTCCTTAGTTTCATTGGTGCAGGAGCACCTAGGAAGCAATAGAGAGCACACTAGGAAAAATGTGCAAGTATAGAATGAGTTTATGACTTAGATGTATGCCTTTAGGAATTTTTGTGGTTGGAATGATGTTTTCTAATAAGGTCATGTTGACCATGGGTGAGAAACAAAAAGGTTCTAGTCCAAAGTTTTGGAATGGAGGTTTTTGCAATTATTGACAATTTTTGCAAAAACATGCTCCTTTTGTGTTTCACCGGCCAAGAAGGGCCCATTGGAAAAATAACTGTTGGGAAAGCATATTTAAAGGTTTCCTCGACCTTTGTGAAAGGTTGAAAGTACGCTTGTATGGATTGTTTTGTTGGAAATTGAAGGAAAACAGTTTTTTGAGTGAAATTTTCTATTTTTTGGTCTGAAAGAAGGCTCTAATGGATTAAATCTGGTTCTGTGTTGTGTGTAGGATGTAGAATAAATCCAATACTAGTTTTTTGTAGCCTTTAGATATTTATTTCAATCATTTTCTTGTCTCTGTAAATATTTTGGTTTCTTTGTGCTTGCTGGCCTAAAACAGGCAGTGTTGAGTAAATGGGGTGCTAGAGCACTTTTCCATTATACAAACCATACAACCTTTTGGAAACAGTGCCTAGACACCATGATTGTACATATGTTAGTTGGTAGGTTTTGTTTGAGTGCAGGATTTGCTATCAAAGTGATGCCCTAGGCGAGCCAGTGTAGGTCCGGCTAGGAAAAACTTGTTGTGCAGGTCACAAATCTTGCAGGGGTGCTGAGCCATTGAGGATTTTCTTCTTGAAGGAGGTAGGGTGGTGTGTTACCTTGTTACTACATGAAGGAGGAGGCTCCATCTATCCATTTGGTGTGTAAACAAATTGGAAGTTTGCTAATTGTCAAGGGAAGGCTTAAAACCCTAGTTTTTGCTCCATTTCATATTTGAGCTTTGTACGGATAGTGGAAGGCTGAGACCTTAAGAATCTTTGAGTGTTGTCCATGTGAACCAAGAACCTTGGAAAAAGAGTGGGAATTCCTTTTGAGATTTGTGATTTCTAACCTGTTTTGTAGGTGAAGGAGACCTAATAGGGGCTTAAGGGCTACTAGCCTTTCAAACCCTAGCTAAAGGACTGGTGAGAGCGATGGGCAGTTGAAGTCTTGGAAGTTGTTCAAACACCTTTGGAGGAAATTTTGAAGCCTTTTAAGACTTATCACTACCCCTGCAAGAGTTGATGGAGTGTTGAGGAAGATTGGTCTTTAGTATAGTGTAAAGGCTAAGAAAGAGTTATGGCAATGAACCAAGGTGGACTTGGTGGTTGGAGTTTGTGATAGAAGAGGGGTTGGTTAGAAAAACCAGGGGCACCTAGTCATGAGTAGGGACCTATAGGTTAGATTGGGGAAGCAAAGCACCAAGGAGGTCTTACAAGGAAAGGCCTAGAGCAGGAATCGGTGATTGATTCCTCCAACCCCTCTCCCTATCAGATTGGTATCAGAGCAAGCAAAAGATTTGGGATTGATCTTGTATGTTAGAGATAGAGTCTAGTGGTTCTAGCATCATGGTGAAAAATGCTGAGTTGGCCAAGAGGGTTGAAGAAATAGAGGAAGATAATAGGGTATTGAGAGAGAAGTTAGACCAACTTGAGCAAGCACTGAATGTTATGCAGTTTGATGGAAGAATAGCAAAAGAAGAAGAGGAAGCAGAGGAGGATAGAATCCTTGAACCTGACCCTATATTGAAGGAGGATCCCTTCTTGAAAGCATTGAAGGCTTTGAGTGGAAAAGCACTTGAAGGAGTACCATTTTTTAGTGGAAAGATGGAGGCTGATTTAGTTATGGATTGGATAGAGGGAATGGAAAACCATTTTGAGTGTGATGGAGTCACTGAAGCACAGAAGGTAAGGTGGCTAAATCAAGACTAAGAGGTTACGCCTTAACGGTGGAAATTCATTCAAACAAAGAGGGAGAAGGAAGGCAAGCAACCTATCTCTACTTGGAAGGGAATGGTTGCCAAGGTGAAAGAAGCATACCTACCTGAAGACTATGAAATTCAGTTGCATAAGAGGAGACAGAGTTTGAGGCAAAGAGATCAGGATGTGAGTTCTTATACTGAGGAGTTTCAAAGACTTTGCATGAGGTCCAATGTCATAGAGGATGAAAGTATCAAGCTGGCAAGGTATCTCAACAGTTTGAAGTAGAACATTTAAGAGGAGATGGTTCTCTTAAGCCCCAAAATAGTGCACCAATGTTATCAATTGGCATTAAAGATTGAAGAGAGAAGTAAGAGGAAGCAAGATCAAACTTCTAAGGGCAAAGGAAAAGGCAGAGATCAAAGAGGACAGTGTGGTGGCTACCAAGGAAGAGGCAATGACCAAAGAAACCAAGGAGAGTCAAAACTCACAGAGCATGGAGGTGAAACATCTACAAGAGGTGGATATAACAAGGGTAGAGGACCTCAAGGAGGTTCAAACAGAGGAAGAGGAGTAGGTAGAAGCAATTCTTATTTTGCAAACATGAAGTGTTACCATTGTAATCAAATAGGTCATCCTACTTATAGGTGCCCAGAGAAAGCATCTTCATCAAGCAATGAAAAGAGAGTGGCTTATGCACAAGAGGACACCATGAGTCCTAAGTCATCTAAGGTCAGTCATATTGAATCTGAGGTAGGAGAGAATCTGATGTTCAACAGGGTTCTGATCAGACAACCAGTTAAAGAGGAACCAAAACAGAGGAGGGCTCTATTTAGAGTAAGGTGCAAGATACTTGGAAAAGTGTGCAAGGTCATAGTAGATTCAGGTTCAACAGACAATATCATATCAGAGGAGGCAGTAATGAAACTAAAATTAGAGAAGTCACCTCATACTAACCCCTACAAGGTCACTTGGCTAAACAAAGGGCAGAGCGTTTTAGTAAATGAGCAGGTAATGGCAGATTTTTCCATTGGAGGATACAAAGATAAGCTGATTTGCGATGTATTACCCATGGATGCATGCCATCTTCTACTAGGAAGACCATGACAATATGAAAGAGGTGCTATATATGATGGTAGAGAGAATACAATCTCATTCAAGAAGGATGGGAAGACTTTTAAGTTGCAGTCACTGTCAAAAGAAGAGGGACAGTCAAAGGCACCAAACATCATGTTGAGTAGTGGGAAGGAGTTCCTTAACAATCTACATCAAGGAGGTGAAGGATATGTGGTTTTAATGCAGTCAAAAGATGAAGAAGAGACTAAAAAGATAGTCATACCGGAATCAGTCCAAAAGTTGCTAGAAAAGTATAAGGATATTATCAGTGATGGTACAATGCAACTTTGCCTCCAAAGAGAGCTATAAGTCATCAAATTGACTTTATACCTAGAGCTTCATTACCTAACAAAGAAGCATACAAGCTTACACCAGATCAGAATCTTGAGGTAGCTAGGCAAGTGAAGGAGTTGTTGGATCAAGGCTTGATTCAAAAGAGTATTAGCCCTTGTGCAGTACCAGTGGTCTTAGCAACTAAGAAAGGAGGTAAGTGGAGACTTTGCACTGACTCTAGAGCAATAAATAGCATCACAATTAGGTATAGGTTCCCTATTCCTAGAATTGAGGACTTAATGGATTGTCTTGGAGGTGCACAATACTTCACCAAGTTGGATCTCAAGAGTGGGTATCATCAAATCAGAATTACGGATGGTGATGAGTGGAAGACAGATTTTAAGACAAATGATGGGTTATATGAGTGGAGAGTGATGCCATTTGGTCTCTCCAATGCCCCTAGCACATTCAAGAGGCTCATGAATGAAGTGCTTAAGGACTTTACATGGATATTTGTGGTAGTGTACCTTGATGACATCCTCATATACAACAAGACAACAAAAGAGCATTTGAAACATGTGGAGCAAGTTCTTAGAAGGTTGCAAGAAGAGAAGTTGGCAATCAATATAGAGAAGTTTGAATTCTTTAAGCAAGAGCTAGTCTATTTGGGTTTTGTAGTGTCCAAAGGATCATTGAAGATGGATCCAAGCAAGGTGGAAGCCATCCTAAACTGGCCTACACCAACCACAGGGACTGAGGTAAGAAGTTTCCATGGATTGGCTCAATTTTATAGGAAATTCATAAGGAATTTTAGTGGTATATGTGCACCAGTCTTAGATACAATCAAGGGTGGTTTAAAAACTAAGTTTGTGTGGACTCAAGAAGCTGAGAAAGGGTTTGAAAAACTGAAACAAGAGGTGGCAACTCAACCAATTCTCTTATTACCTAGCTTTGACAAGTTGTTCACTGTGGAATGTGATGCAAGTGGAGTGGCAGTAGGAGGAGTGCTTAGTCAAGAGGGTAGGCCTATAGCCTTCTTTAATGAGAATCTCAATGAAGCAAAGAAGAAGTATTCAACCTATGACTTAGAACTTTATGCTTTATTTCAGTCACTTAGGAAATGGAGGCATTATCTTCTACCCAAGGAGTTTGTAGTCTTTACTGACAATTAGGCACTCAGTTTTATCAACACTCAAGAGAAGTTGAGTAATAGGGATTTGAAATGGATGGAATACATCCAATCTTTTACCTTCACCATCAAGCACAAGAAGGGACAGCTAAACAAAGTGGTAGATGCATTGAGCTGGAGATTGTTGACAGTCCAAGAGATACAGATCAAGAGCATTGGCATAGAGAGTTTCAAGGATCTATATGGAGATGATGAAGATTTTTCAGAGGCCTATAAGGTATGTTCTAACTTTGAGAACCATTTCCATAGCCAATACTCTGAATATACTTTGCAAAATGGGTTATTGTTTAAGGGAAATCAGTTATGTGTCCCAAGAGGTTCAATGAGGGAAAATCTAATTAGAAAACATCATTCCACCCACAAAAATGCCTGAAGGAATACATCTAAGTCATAAACTCATTCTATACTTCCACATTTTTCCTAGTGTGCTCTCTATGGGGTTGGAGGAATCAATCACTGATTCCTACTCTAGGCCTTTCCTTGTAAGACCTCCTTGGTGCTTTGCTTCACCAATCTAACGTATAGGTCCCTACTCATGACTAGGTGCCCTTGGTTTTTCTAACCAACCCCTCTTCTATCATTCATCAAGATCATACATTGACCTTCTTGCCCCTCCTAAAGTTTGGACCACATCCATTACCTCCACATAAAACTGGACATCCTTGGTCTTCATGGTTCCCACGCCGTGATATGGTTATGCAAATGAAAATGAAGAAAAGTAATCATCTCCTTATCCATTGGCTAGAAGAATGCATGCTTAATGTTTTGATACATGACATCATCTCTCTCTTCTGCTCTCATGGTTGAATATCAAAATCCAATATGGTGGGCCTCTAGAGTTCTAGTCATCTTTCTTCCTCTTCCACCAAATGTTGTCCTGATCCACATGTCTGCCAACCTAATTGGCTTTGTTTTTGAAAGCTGAAGTTTCTCCTGAGTCACCAGTGTAGCTCTCTCTACCTTTCCAAACTCTTTCATTGCTACAGATCATCTTTGGGATTTAGTCATTTGCACCACATGGTTGATGTGCTTTGAATCCTTGCATCTAAGGGGTTTAAAACCTTAGGGGCCTTAGATGAGAAAAAGAAGCAATCTTTTTCTTTTCTTTTTATGTGAGGACTTAGTAGTGAGATAAAATAGTACTGTATAGAAAAATGAAAAAAGAAGACATAAAAATTCATGGACCATACTATATCACCTACATGCTAGCTAACAAGGACATGAATGTAGTAGATTTAGGTATGATAGGGGTATTGCAAGGTATATTTGAGGAATATATAAGAATGAAGAAAATTCTATGGATCAAATTGAGTGTCAAATGTTTTCCTAAAGATCTCCCACACACCCTATTAGGGAATTTAATCATTTCTAAGCACATTTTCCGTCCTATGGGAAGAAGTTTTGAGGGAGGCTCAATAGTTGAGAGTTTAATGAGTACTTATAACTTCTTTCCATGCAATCATGATTAGTTATAGAACATATAGGGAAACTTGATGAGCTATGCAACAAATGAAGAGAATATAGGGTATTTTGACCTAGTCTTAAGCATCTCCAAGCATCTAGGAGATATTGAAGGAGTCTTGGTTGATAGATAGGGTCCAGGATAGAAGTTTTATTTTTTGTTATATTGACATCATGTAGGACATCCATAGTCTTATTCTTGGTTATGTTGACATCACAAAAAATTATATAGGATGGAGTAGAATGTAGCTCTACCTTTGTCGGCTCCATGTTAAATTTTTATTATATATAGCTTGCTAGTGTAGGAATTCTAAGACAAACAATCATGGTAGGACCATTCTTAAAAGATTTCAAATAATAACCTAGTGAACCCATATACTCTTATGACTATATATACACAAATCTAGATTAAACTTAAAATTCATTAACTTTAAGTTCTCTTTATTCTATATTACCTCAGTGAAAGTTTGAGCAAATCTACTTGCACTCGGAGTTGTTTCCTTGAAACCTCCAACAACACCCTATTCAACATCCAAAATCACATATTAAAATACCATTCGTAAAACAATGCTATTAACACATGTAATAAATTTATGATTGTTTTACTAACTTTACATACCCCACTAATGGGTATGCTACAAAATAAGAGTAGATTGACTTGTGTACCGAGGGGTCCAACAACTTGTGATATAATTTTAATAAAATAATAAAACTAAATTAGTTAATCTTTCATTTCACAATTTGAAATTTAATAAACTAAATTCAATGGAACATGTTGAATTTACATTATCAATACCATATATGCATCATGCGAGGAGATGTCGTAGCCCTCTCCATCTCATTAGATGCATACGGATCAAAGATACATAGAAACGCCATGGATCTGCGTAACACCCTCACGAGGCTGGTAAGATCATAAGAACAAGTGGATCCATAAGATTGTACACATGGCCTCGAAGGCCACCACACAGAGAATCTCCCTGGTTATCTTTGTTACAATGGGGCTAGTGTGAGTGGATGACACTCCCCGATTCAAAAGGATGTGATCACGCAAATTCTCTACATGACACTCTCCTTTGCAACTCACGAGGGCATCACAATCTGCTCTGGTGACCCTAGCGAGAGATCTCGTCTCCACAATAGATTTAGGATCGGTTATTGCACCCGGGCCTATCTGTATGTTGACCCCCCACCTCTCCCCTAAAACTCCCTCATATCAAAATAATTCAGGATTTGGTTCAATACAAACTCACAGTATAATTTTCTAAGAAAATATTGGGGGACTTCACAGTTATTGCATGGTGGGTAATCAAAGACCATATACCATCTGTCATAAAAACGGTTCCTAATCTCTTGGTGGTGGCACCAATGAATAGGAAACCTCTTTGCATTGAGGGTGAGATTTTGATTTGTTTTAGGGTCAGTGAATAGAGAGCACAAATCACCATTAGTAATCTTTAAATCTTTTACTTGTTTATATGATAATTTGTCTGCATAATATGCCCTTGATGTTTGCCTCCTATTTTGCCATCCAGATATTTGTTGGGTAATTCCATCTACAATTTTTAACAAATACTTCAATGAATCTGCTAGATGTATTCTTTCTATGGTTGAATAATTTTGATCACTCAACCTACTAATAAGATCCTCAACTTCTTTTCTATTGTTTTCAATTTCACTCCTCAAATTTTCTTGAGTGCCAGGAGGGTATTAAGAGAATGGTGGGGGAGGTTGATTTTGTTGTTGAGGTGATTTGATGAGGATTTTCCTCCTCTTGTTGAAGTTTCCCTACAAATTAAAAAAAATTCATTTCTAAACTAAAACAAAACCGTCAATTTAAAACTAACAAATTCAGAAACAAATACCAAACAATACTTACCTCTTGCATCTCTTCGTCGTCGTGGCACCATATTTGTGAAGAAATCCAATTGTTGTTGATGAATTTTGAAGAAATCACCTCTCCAAGAATGCGAGCACGTAAAACAGGGTTTTTGGCCGTGGGCGGAGCTTAAACACAGAAAAAACCAAATGAGAAATGATATTTGGATTCGTTTTTTTTTTTCTTTTAAAAAGCCATAACGCGTTCGCGTTATGTCTTTTATTTTTCTTGTTTGGCCACAAAAGTGCAACCATCTTGGTGCACTTACCCCTTTGAAACATTGTTTGCCCAATATTTATATGAAGACTTGCATTACAAAAGTTCATATACATCTCAAATTGTGTTATGTCTAGCCAATGTTTGATATGATTTTCATAAATACTAGGTCCAATTTTGTATCTCATAACATCTCTAGTATTTGATGATGGACGAGTCTGATCATGCCAAAAACCTGAGACCAAGTTCCTAACAACATCTTCAATCCTGTCAGAACGGGGAGCTCTACACATATTTTCCCAATTGCCTTCTAAACTCTCATCCCAAAACTTTCTCTTTTTCTCATATTTTATCAATGTGGTTCTACTATAACCAATTTCAATTGAAAGTGCTGACATTTTTCTTTTTCTTGCTATATCTTGATGTACAATAGATGTCAACATCACCCTTCTTGTAGTGGCCTTATCCACGGTTCGAGATCCTTTCCCAATGGAATCTAAACCCTTTTTAACATTTTGAACAATATCCTTTTGTAATCCCATGTGTTTCTTCTTATTTGATGTTGAATGGACACCCAACAATTGTAATGACTCTTTGAGCTCATCATGAAGAAGTAAACATGATAACAATTGGGTTTATTCAAGTGTATCAAGATGATTGAAATGATGATTGATCATTCCATTTACAGATTTAGTCATTGATCTCTTTCTCTTATTATAAGGTTGGTTGGCATAATATTTCAGTTTCTCCATATCCATTTCAAGTAAATGATCTAAATTTCTATGAGAAATTTGTTTCCCCCCCTTCTCAGCTACTTTTATATGCTCATCCATACCAGTAGGAGGAAGTGATCCCGACCCCTCTCCAAAATGCAGTGTTTGAACTTGTGCCTCCTTCCCATCTTCAAGGACCATGCATTCTTGAGTGGATTCATTTGATCCAATGTCTAGATTTGGCTCGACTTGAGCATGAAAACTTCTTTCTTGTTGAGCCCTTCCTACACATGTGTCACAAAATAATTTGCAAACAAAAGTGAGAGATGATGTTAAATATATAAGTGAAGTTTATGTATGCAAGCAAACAAACTGATACAACTTGATGAGCTATAAGTGAGAGAAGTTTGTGCTAGTTTTATATGCTCATCCATACCAGTAGAAGGAAGTGATCTTGAACCCTCTCCAACAAGCATTGTTTGAACTTGGGTCTCATCCCTAACTTCAAGGTCCATGTGTTCTTCAACGGATTCAGTTGATCTAATATCTAGATTTGGCTCGACTCTAGCTTGAGGAATCCCTAGAGCATGAAACATAAAAATAATTTGGAAACATTGAAGTGATGAAAATAAAAGATCAAAGACACAAAACACAAATATTGAAATAAAAATAATTGGCTTAAGGAATTGGAGTCAAGGATCATATAAACATTGCAACTTGCATGACCAAGATGACTTGAGGACATTTAAAATTATTTATAGTCATTCAAGTGCAATGATGGTTAGAAAACTTCAAAGTAAAATTCCTAAACACACACTTGAGAGTGAGAGAGAGAAGAAACAAGCATGTACCTTGTTTCTTTCTATGAATATTTTCCAAGTTTTGATCACGTCTCTTTTTTTCTTCTTCTTTTAACAATTTTCGTTGAGATGCATTTTTTCTTTTTCTTTGTTATCCCATTTTCTTCTTCAACTTAAAGATGACTCTAAACAAGTCCTCTACCAACTTAGTTAAATTATCCTCCAAACCCTTCCTAGCTTCAACCATCCAGCTTGCCTTCTGTAAGACCTGATTCAATCACCCTACCCGACCAACAAAGTAAGGAGTGGTGGGAAGACTGTACATTATTTCGCTAATACCTTTTCCTGGTGAGAAGGAAGTAATTCTGGGCAGCTAACTCCCTGGCTATATTGGATTGATGCTCAGATTAAGGAGGGATGCTTGACAAACAACTGTCTTGCCTAGGCGGGTTCATCGCTCCTCCCATTCGTTAATCAACTATACTATAACTATTCTAGCAGATCCAAGGGGAATCTATCTCAATTGGTTGGAAAGAAAGTTCCGTTACAACTTAGGCTCATTGGCTCAACCTGCCTGCCTACTCATTTCAACCTGGGGGTGTGGGAAGGGACCTGCTCATTGGCTCAACCGGGGTTATCCTTTCACCGAGCTCCTACCGTGAAATGAAACATCCAGCTTGCCTTCTAGCATGTTATGTATATAATCTATTTACCCATCTAGTTGAATGAAGCTTTGTCCTCCCATTGGAATTCTAGCATAGCTATTTAGCCCAACGAGGATAGCCTCTAAGCTAAAGTAGTTATGATTTATCACTCAAACTATATTCTCAGCAAGGTTGAAGCAGTTTGTCAAATGGAGGTATTGCTCGCTCGATCGGCCATCTGAGGGTGAATGCAGGGTGGCCCTGTAGGCAGGTCCCTACATTCTGCTAGGATTGGAGAAGGTGGAGGGGGGCCAACCCCACCGACCATACCTGCCTTGGGTGGGGAGCTTCATGAATGGAATTGAGGCCCAGCCACCAGCATCTCGGTTTAGTCTACCTCCCACCCTAAGGCCCAACTAACTATAATCTACCCCATAGCCCCTACCATAGCCCCTACCATAGAATTTTAGGGGCTATGGTCAGGGCTATGGTACGGGCTATGGCAGGGCCAGAGAAATTGCCTTGAGCCCTGGAACAGCTAATTCCCCCCCACCTACCTAATAGTAGGGGCCCACCCGCCCCTACTATTCTAAGGCTCCCACCCCCATAGAATAGTAGGGGTTTCTACCTCCAACTAGAATGGGGGCTGCTTCAAATAATAGGGGCTCCCACTTCTATAATATACCGGGGGGAATCACCTTTGTGATTAGCAATGTCAAATTCCCGAATTAGCAATGACACATTCCCTCCTT
>VDFB02223840.1:0-14891 GCA_007258455.2 Sequoia sempervirens
AAAAAGGGAACACTCAATGTCCTCAATGCAATGAAGAAATTCCATAAAATTTTATTGATAAAGGTTACCATAAACAATGTCACACTTATTGGACCATATAGTGTGTTTATTAGAACTAGTTGGTGGTAAAAAAATTCCATTAAAATTGTCACCTCCTTCTTCATTCGAACCAATTCTCTTAGTGGTTTGAAGCATGCATCTAATAGTTCTTTACATACTAGACCTATCCAAAAAAAGAGTCTTTCAAGCATTGGTGATGAAAAGTATAAGGTCTCAAAACCTCAGAGACATACAATGTGACATATGTGAAGCACTCATATTATAAACCTTTCACATCTAATCCGATTTTGACTTTAAAATTAGACTTTAATTACTTAAATACAATTTTTTTTTAAATTAAGAATACAATATATATTTCCTATTAACTAATTGTAATAAAAAATTTATCTTAATCCCATTATCTTTTAGAATTACTTATAAATATCGATAATAGTTTAGTTTCATTTTCATTTTCCCATCAAACTGCTCACAATTAGAAGGATAGAATAATACAACAAATTCAAAAATCGATTAGAATTTACTAAATATATTGAAATCCTATGAATATGTTTACACCAAAAAATGAAATACAATTCGAAGATCTACAGTTTAAAAAGACAAGAAAGAAAAAATCAATTTAACAGGGAGCGGTGACTTTCAATTCCAGGCTCCACCTTTAGCGTTTTTGGGTCATTCTTTTGTTGAAAAATATTTCATCGTCTAGCGGATATAGTACGCGGAGGGACAACACTTATTTCAAGGCAAGCCTGCAGTGAAGGGCAACGCATCTAACCATGTATCTCCAGAGATGAAATTCGCCAAAGTAAAATTTAGAGCATCAGAAAAGTTCATGACGTGATAACCAGGCCATTGAACGCGAGCTGCAGTTCCTGCCCCTACTCCCCAGTTCATATATTCACCATAGTAGAGAGTACTCAAAGACAAGTTTCCCGACCATTCCAGCCAACCCCGGGGTTGAACCACGTCGTCTATGAATGACTTTAAATAAGCCGTTCGAGAGTATTCTTTCCATGGCCTTCCCAAGTAAGTTGGGAACGAACTCTTCTCTGCAACCAGATCAGGTGCAGCTGTAACAGTGCAGTTTTGAATGGAAATACCTGTATTTTGATTTGGGTCGCTTCTTCCTTGAGCTGTAAATACATTCTGTTGATTCGCCAATGGTCTTCTGGCCAGAAGATTACAGCTCTGAAAAACCGCTGCTGCGTTACCGAAGATGAAATCTACAGTGCCGTAAATGTCACATTCCCTGTAAAATTGACGGAAGGAATGCACGTACAGGGTGTCTTGGTAGCCTTGGAAGCTGCAACGGTAGAAGGCTGAGAGATCGGAGCCCACTCTGAGAGCAACCGCCTGATGTTTCTCCGGGCCTGCCGTGTTTTCGAACGTGATATCCCGAGCAAGGAAACCTTCCCCCACAACGGCTGCAATACAATACAATCACCCGGCGCTATAAAATTTAGTTTTAGAGTCAAAAACATTAGTAGTATTAAACAAACTCAGTTTTGGAGTCAAACATCTCCATTAGAAAATAATATAGATAATTTTAGTTTTTAGCATTTAAAATATTTCACTTAACCTGCGCTTCCTTTATAACAATAAAAATTACCCCCGTCCAAAAAGCATCTTGTCGTTACCCCGTTAATGTTAATTTTAATTACGGACGTCGTTGTTATTTTGCGCTAAGTCAAAGTTAAAAATTATATTTGTAAGGAACAACATCCTTTTTATAGCTTACACTCGACAAAATTTGGTAAGGCCACCTAGATGACAGATGCTAATATACATAATGATTGAAAGTCACAAAAAAATTTAAATATACAAATAGTTGTCCATTTTATATCTAGTAGTTACAAAAAAAGTATTTTATTGGAAGAATTGTGTAGCTTTATTGGTACTAATAATGCACGTGCATATGTATTGGATCAATTGTGTAAATTTTGTGGTGGTCAAAGCGGTTATTGGAGCACTAGAGAATATGTATTGAACATTAACTTGAAATGACCTCTTTTTGATCTTTGTGTACATAATGAATTCTCATGTGTTTGTTGTAACTAACTAGAAGCCAAAACAATAGCTATAAACTCTTAAATTGCATATAAAGAAACCCAAAAAAAAATGTCGAAATCTGGTTTACCATTTAGGAGGTTAGGGTGCATGAAGTTAGCTATAATGACTATTGATACCCTTCCCCTATGCCCTTTTGTCTTTTTTGTTATTTGATCATATTAAATTAGATGGAAGAGTTATTTTAATGTAATGAAGGTTGATGGAAATCATTTATGAATTGAGAATGGCATTGATTATGTGTAGTTTGATGATATTATAATTAGGATAATAATTTTTTGTTAAGTGTTAGTTGAACTAGTATCAAAATTACAATTCAACTAGAACAATTTTTTTCTGTTAACTCAATTCAAAATTAACATCTTCACATAAATAATTAATTTAAATAATATAAAAATAATTAATGAATATGAAATTGATAACAATATAAATTCAACGTAAAACAATCACCTATCACTCAAAAGCTTGTTTGAAAAAATAAAATTCAAAAATTGAACTCTAGAATACCCGGAAAAAAAAAAACGTCTCTACAAAAACGAATAATCTAGAGACCAAAATCTTTTAAGGTCGAATTTTATAGACAACTTTATAACTAATTTAGTTATCGTTTTAGTTTGTCCATCCTAAGCCCTAAGGATCTGTATTAGAAATTACAAAAGGTTACAGGACCTATTTTAAGATCTATGCATACCATATCACTAAAAAATCTTCCACTATAAATTCAATCGATTAGTTCAAGAAAATATTAGCCTCGTGATGTAGATTGGATGGGTGAGTTGGCGAAAAACATGAATAATGGATGTAACTTCGAAATCTAATTTACCTCCGGTACACATTAGAAACAGCCATACTCGCCCAATCATGATCACTGGGCTGAAGAAAAACAGAGAAGAGAAGAGAAGATCTTGGGAAAGAGTTCTTGAAAGTCCAATCAACTACCATGAAAAAGAGTGCAATAACTTACCAACAGTTGCAGATCGGAATGTAGTCCATCCATCTACCACGCTTCTGTTGCCAGTGATCACAGTGGCGTTAATCCCATCTCCAAGCAGCATAATATTTGTCTTGTAACTAGGGATTTCTATATACTCCTCGTACACGCCCTCTGTTACATAGATCACATATCTGTCCAGGCTATTGTTTGGAGCGGCGCTGATGGCTTCCTTAATTGACGTATAATTACCACATTTTCAGCTAAAATGATATTATCATTACCGTCGTCTTGCAGAAGTCCTCTTCTATCGGCAGCGGACAACCACGACGGGAATTCTTCATGATTTGGATGACCTTCTTCTGACAACAAACGCCGGCTATGGTGTCTTCCCACAACAGAGATTTTCTTCACAAGCGCAAGAGAATTACTGAGAAGCCGCGACACGTTACGTAAATTGCCGCTGAATGTCGGTTGTCGACCTCCGCTGGCCTCCTGAAAACCTTCCAAGCAGGTGGCCTGGTTGGTGAGAGCTGCACTAAGCCAAGTCTCAACATCAAACGCCTGCCTCCACGCCAAAAAGTTACTGTTAGAGTTGCTGACATTTAACAGAGATTTCTCCAAATCATTTAAAGTCAGATCAAATAGCTGCGTGCAGTCTTGAAGAGCGCCGCGTTGTCGTGGGGAGACTGCCAACCGACTCAGTCGAGAAAGCAATTGGGAAACTTTTCGAGCTTCGACAATGGTCAGATTGAGAGCAATTCTTCCAAGATCTTTGGAGCCTCCCTGCCATGCCCTCGCAAACGTCGTCATGGCGGAGACGCAGAATGTGGGATCCAACGTCAAATTGCAGGCAGATTGAAGAGCATTGTGAGGCACTCCATCGCTCTTTATTTCGACAAACATTAAACAGACCGCGAAAAACGTAAGCATTAATTTCGAACAGGCCATGACAATCCTCCTTCTCAATTGACAAATTCTCTTCACGAGAAATAAAATCTGGCTAGGACGGTTTTATAGAAGATTGGTATGGAAAATTGAAGCATTAAATCCGCAAATGGTGTTTTATAGAAAATTGTTATGGAAAATTGAAGCGCCCAACCTAACCCAGACTCTCACCAACCTCTGTCCAGTTTCGCACAATCAAGTTGGCACCGCTGTCAATCAGCATAAATAAGTCAGCTTTGAAATATTAGAAGCACATTTCAACTAAGCGCGTTTGTCAGACGTTCCTCTGCAAGGAAGCAGACAAAAGATTTAATATATTTCTCTCACTACTGAAAGCTACTTCCGCAAACATGGCTTGTATTACAAATGACAGAGGATAGAGTAAGCCATGTTCATAGTCCAGAATCTGCTCATTTCGGAGAAGGAATTTTGACGTCTTCTATAATTTATTTGTCCAGTGAGACGATCCCACGCGTTATAACTCTGTACAGCATTGACTAATCAGCTCACCAGAATATATAAAAAGAGAAATTTCATCGCTAACATGAATTCAACAAAAAAAAAACATCAAATTAACATAAAATACCGTGCAATACACCATATTTAAAGCACAATATGGTGCCAACCGATGCGAAACCATAGCCTAAATGATTCAGAGATTCAGAGATTCTTGCAAGTTGCAACATTTTAAATAGTTGTGTTGACACAAATTAATAAAACATGCAAGAAAATAATTAATTGGGCGACTTGTTTGTACTTATTCAGATATTTTTTAATGCATTCAGTCGGAATGAATCTGGCCAGCGACTGTCATTAAATGAAGTCTCAGGAGCAGGAAGGACAATGGATGGAAGGAGGAAGGGAATGGAACTATGAAGGACAGCATGGAATGGAATGGATGGAATGTTAGTTGTTATCATCTCAGTTGTATGGCGACAGTAAAAGATTTGTAACAAGGATTGTGTAAGGAAGAAGCGAAAACTGTTAACTATTTGTTCCTCCACTGTTTGTATGTGACTTATATTTGGGGAAGATTTCTCTCTCTGGAACCTCTCATGGGTGTTTCCTGGCTCTATCGAATACCATTTTATTCAATGGAATGCTCCCTCCTTGAATCCTACTATCCGCAGATTATGGTCTTTTCCTTTCCCTTATATAGCATGGGGTGTGTGGAAGGAGCGAAATAATAGAATATTTAGGGACAAGGAAGCTCCAGAGAATATTGTGTATGAGAAAACATATAGGCTAATTGTGGAAAACATCAATAATATCCCTTATCATGAGAATAAGATGGAGGTTGTGGTCTATTCTAACTACGATCTCAAGATGGCAAAATATTGGAATATCAAAAGTGATGTTTCTAAGGCTTCAAGACCAACGAAAAAGAACCATGAAGGTGTTAATTGGAGTCACCCTCCTAGGGGTTGGATAAAAGCTAATTTTGATGGGGAATCCAAGGGAAATCTAAGGCCGATAGGGAGTGGGGGAGTGATAAGAGATTATAATGGCAAGTTTGTTGCGGCGATGGCTATCTCCTTGGGCTCACAGTCTAATCACTTAGCCAAAGCCATTGGAGCTTTCAAGGTAATTGACCTTGCTAATAGAATGAACTTCAAAAATTTATGGATTGAAGGTGACTCCAAAAACATTATTGAGTGCCTCCTTGGAAAGTCCCCCCCTCATGGACCATTAAATGTTGGATAGAAGAAGCTATGTCTATTTTATCCAACTTTGATAAGGTAAGAATATCCCATGTCTTTAGGGAAGCAAATAGCGTGGCCGACTATTTTGCTAATGAGGGGGTCAAACAAAATGGGCAACAGATGTGGCAGGATTATAATGATCTAGGAGATGATGTAAGAGCCTTAATAGATTATGATATCACTCATGGGAAATTTTCCACATTTAATGATGATTAAGGAGAATAAATCCAGGACTGCGGCATCATTCGATATGATGGAGGTGTCGTAATTATCTCTATAGGCTGTAAGGGCTGGCACATTTTGTGGGAGCTTTGGTTTAGCTACTGCTCTTTGTTTCTACTCCATTTTGTGGGATTGTGGAAGAGAAAAGGTCGATCCCCATCCCAACCAAGGGGTTCAGCTAAACTCCATGGTTCGGCGACTCAGATTGGGTGTTCGACTAAACCTATGGGGTTCGATCGAACAATAGGTTCGACTGAACCTCCAAGCATATGAATAAAAAAAATATTTTATAGGGTTCGCTCGAATAGATGTTCGAGCGAACCCCTTGAAATAGGGCATAAAAAAAAAACTGTTACTGTCGCATTCTACGTATTGTGTGTTCAAACTGTGTATGCGGCGAATGACGAACCCGAACGTGAATGTAGCGAACTAGACGGAAAAACATGCATCAAACCGACCTCCATAGCCACAGTTCATCAACCTAACCTCCATAGCTCACAGGTTGGTTAAATTCAAATTTCGTAGATTTCAAAACGCATTTGTTTGAGAAATTTTTAAACCCTAAATGCGAAATGTTTCAAATTTGTAGATTTCAAACTGCATTTCTTTGTTTGAAATTGCATTTTCTTGAAAGTTTCTAAAGCATTTTCAACAAACACTATTTCTATCATGCTTTGATGAATGTTCATACCCTATTCCAAAGCTCCAATTTCGGCATAGGTAGGGAGTGTTGAATAAATGGTGTTGCAGTTGCTTGAAAGATTTTACAAACCCATTTCAAAACTCTGTCAAAAAATTAACATGCCTTGTCTATGCTTCCACGTTTTTGCATACATTTATACTAGGGCACCTTGAATTGCATTTGATTTAATGTTTCTAAAGCCTTACCTTAACATAAAACATATTTATTTGAGGCATTATATCAAACAGTTCATGGTAATTTTTTTTGGTTATATTTGTTATTAAAATTATTGTTGATAACCATATATCTTTATAATTTTGTATAGGATGGATTATTTTTTTCAACCCACAATAATGAATTATTGGTAAATAAAAATGTGAACCATAATAGTGACTATTTCCCTCATTGAGGTTGATAAGTTATGCTAATGATTGTGGTATGAAAGTATAAATAAGAATATGATCCCTAATTGGTAAGATTTATTAATGCACAACCTCTCTAATGAGTATAATTTTTTGAGGGATTTGAAACAATTAATCTAGAACCATTGATTAGAACTAAACATATTATATTACACTCTAACAAAACTTCAATTGGAACTTAGGTAATCTAGACTATTTATAAAAATGGGGAATTATAGTTATTCCCCTACAAGTTTTTATATTGGTAAATCCTTGCAACGAGGGTTATAGTTATCGATATGAAATTATAAATTGGTAAAAGGTATAAAGTGGTAATCAATTAGAATTAAAATGCAAACATTGGTGAAGGTTTATCTAATTATTTTTTATATATAGGACCTTTAGAAAAACGGGCCTCATTCATGGTGGATATGACACCAACAAAGAAAGCTAGGGAGCATGGTGATAATGATGTGAAAATGTCATACCTAGAGCTATGAAGTAGAATTAATATATTTTATATCTTAAAATCTTAATATAATTAGGTGCTTCTTACTATTTTGTATCACCTTAGATAGTTTAGAAATTCAACTTAAAATCTAAATCCTTGTTAAAAGAGGTAGTGTTGAGTTGTGTACATGTCCCAAAGATAGTTTATAAATGATACCATTCTAAAATTATAACTTAGGGTGCATACAATGGAAACTTGGATAAAATTCTTCATATTTTGCCTTTGAGTCTTATGACATTACTCCAAAAATGGTTGGTTCTAAATGTATGAATCGAAGAATAAATTTAGAGGAAAGAAACTAGATTGTTTGAATGAAATGTATAATAAAATAGTTCTATTAGGATTAGAAGGAATGAAGGTATTATTAAATTTTCTATTTTACAACACAAAAGAGAATAAAGAAAAGGGTGTGCCTTGTTTGTTGTTAATTTTTATTTAGTAAAAGTGAATGAGAACCATTCAAATGAAAATAAACCTCCATTACAAAAGTCTTAGGATGTCTTTCCTAGAATGAACTCCTCATGTTTCCTCCTAAATGGGTGTTTTATTTTTTAATAGAGTTCATGCATGAATTAGCCCCTATATCTAGAGATCCCTATCGAACAAACACTTCATATTTGCATGAATTAAAGGATTTCCTAAATGACATTTTAAAGAAAGGATTTATATGTTCTAGTGTCTTGTCATGGGATGCTCCAACTATTTTTATGAAAAATAAAGATTTAAGACACTTTTCCAAGTTGTCTTGATTATGTACATGTTCAATAAATAAACAATTAACATTAATATCCACCACCTAAAATAGATGACTTATTTTACTGATTGAGAGGGGTGGCCATATTTTAAAAAATAGGTCTAATATTCAATTACAATTAGCAAAGAATAAAGGAGGAATACATTCATAAAACTACATTTAGAATTAGGTATAGGACATCAAAATTATATGTTTGAGGCAATGCATATAAGACACCCATATACAAAATAGTACAAAAGAAAGAGAAAAAATGTAAAGAATGCACTTGTAACCTATACTTGCTCGAGCATTAAAATTTTGAAATTAAACATAAAGAATAATAGGATTTATAAATTAAATACATGAGGCTATTATATAATATCAAAAAATACTATTTTAAAGTTTAAATTTTGATTTTAACTTTAGGGTAAATACTTTTGGTTGAATTTATGAATTAGAAATAGAAATTTTGAAAGGGCCCCACCCTTTTACAAAGACCAATAAAGAGACAAAAAATGATCAATCATATTGGCATGGAACAACAACAAGAAAAATATAGTTGTAAGTTAGAAAAATAACATCCAATTAGAAATAATCCACCAATAGTGGCAATGTATCTAATAAAGAGGGTCGTTTTCCTAAAAACATTAGTAGATCTATCATTGAACACAACTTGAATCCAAAATTATTCAAGGAACTATATCTTATTGTCAACCTTATCCTTTTCCATGAATGAACCTAGTTCCTTTGTAATGGAGTTTCCATCTTTAGTTTCCAAACTTGAGACCAAAGGGTTCCTATAATCTTCTAAACTTGAACCTTCTTCATATTTTTAAATTATTAGAAGGAATACCAAGAGGTGAATGTTGCAATTCAAGAGAATGGTAGAGGCAATGAACTCCAACTAATCTATTTGTAACATGATTCTTGTCTCTACCAATCTCCTCTAAATTTCTCTTGACAAGACCTTCTAAATTAGTCATGTCTACAAGAGGACCAACCACCCCTCGATTATGCTCAAAGGGAGCCTCAACCAAATCCTAAGGTAAACAAGGATCCATCTCATCCTTATGCATTTTGTTCAACCTTGCCTTCCTCTAAAATTCCTACACCTATAAAATACATAGCTATCTACACATGACAACATGGTGAAAACAAAAGCAAATCCTATAGCATGACATGTTGAACCCAAATAACCAAATTCAAAAATAATTTAATCTATAAGTATAAATAGTTTGATGGTAGAAACTTTATACATATAAAATATGATAAATGTAGGGATTATTTTTCTTTCCAATCTATAAATTCTTGATGTACTTGGCTATATAATTTAGATTATTCACTCATAATGTAATGATAAAAATTTAGTGTGTATGAAAGAAATAATTTTGAGACATCAAGCTACCATTCTACATAACTCCTCATGGAAATAATAATACATTTTATTTTAACTAAAAGAAATTATGTGTACTCTATCTTGAAAATTACTAATTAATTTTGAATTATATACTTATAATTTAAAATAAGAGCATCCTTTGTAACATGGAATAGATAGGTTAATTAATGAAATAAAAATATGTTTCTTTTATATTCAAAAAATTTACAAATATAAGGGAACTCATACATTGAGAAATTGACTAAGACAACCCTCAGAGAATTAAGATTCTTGAATAATAATTTATATAATCATTTCCTTTCAATACCAGTACTAGAAATAATTAATTCTTGCCTCATATTGTATAATCACACTAGAAACCAACAATGGAAGATTGAGAGTCTCAACTAAGAATTCCACTTTATAGATAACATTCATACTAGAAGCCAACAACTAAAGACCAAATTTCATAAATAAAGTTCATGTGTTATATATCATGCCTTTGAGGGGTCCACAAGTACCATGAGCCTTTTGAAATCCTTCTCCATCTAAATGCATCCATTCCAAAACCATTGGGAGGTGGGTATCCCAAGTTCCTTAATTTCTTGTAGGAATTTAATCAAGAGTAGGACATTGTGACTTTGGCATGTAAATTTAAATCTAAATGCGCATCCAAAAAATACAAATTCAATAACTAAATTTAATTCAAAAAGTGGCCTGCCATCTATGGCCTTCTATAAACTTCTCAAAGATGTCATTCCCATAAATGATAAATTAAAAGTTAAGTTATGACTTCACCAAAATGACATGAAATTATCTTTCTAATCTATGTCATATTTGCATGTCATATTTGCATAAATCCCTCAAAGAAATTTTTAACTAATTTTAAACACTCAAACAAATACATAAATATGAATATATACTTCATTTATAAATTCTTGGAATATATCAATCCATCACAATTAAATTCTTAGACATCATGCATAATATTTTTAATGTATTCACAAAGCCACCTAGGGTCTCATAAAACTTGAGTAGGTGAATACCAATATGCATATCTAATGGTGGGGTAAATGGAGGGGGATTAGGAGTAAGTTCATAAATATCTATTACTTATTTTGCAATCCAATATATTGGTTGGAGAGGTTGCATTTGAATAGAAGGAATGAAGATAAGGTCTATTAAAATATGACTCACCATCTTCTCTATTCTTAGGATTTTGGAGTTTATCAAAATATCCTTTGTCGATCTCAACCAATCTTTGCTTCAACTTTCAAATCATCCACGCAATCCTCCCTGAAATATTCAATATGTGAAACATAATTATGAGGAAGATAAAAATAATCCTTGACATAGCTTTTTGTATCAAAGGATAATATGGTTCTATAATTTTAAAGTATTTCCAATTTTGAAATCTAAATACAATCAATAATCTATTTAATCGAGAAATAATCATAATTTTAAGGAAACCATAAATTACTTGAATCTTTTTAAGGTCTAGATCATTAGATTCTACTTACTCTAACTTAAATTTAAAAAACAACATTAAAGTCCACAAAACAAATTTCAAAGACATAATAAATTATTACAATATTATTTAAAAATCTAATTGTAATGAACATGTTATAGTAATAAATATTCAAATTTTAAATCTATGAAAATATATAACCAAATGATCCTTAGTTTTTATATATCATTTGTGATGAGAATGTTGAATATTATAATTTTTTAGGCCAATCTTTAGGCACTAATTCACCATTCTTAAAATGATCCTTAGTTTATTCATTTTTTTTTTCATGATTATAATTTTTTACAATTTCTATTAAACTAAACTCAAAATAATGGTATAGATTAAGATTCTTGTCTTTATCCTACATTTGGGTCATGTTTGATTCTAGATTTATTATCATAATTAGAAGTTGTAGAAATTGTTAAATTATATATTTTTTAACATATATAAAATGTATGGTTGGATTAGTGAGATATTTATAACAAGTATGCAATATGAAGTCAAACTTTATTAGATTTTATTCTTAATAAATTAGTTTTAATGATTCAATTTATAGCTTTATGCAATCTATAAGTTTAAATAGTTTGATGGTATCTAAACTTTATACATATAAAAATATGATAAATGTGTGATTATTTTGCTTTCCAATCTATAATTTTTTTATGTTCTTGGCTATATAATTGAGATGATTCACTCATAATGTAATGATAAAATGCATCCTCATACATGGAGGATTTTATATTATCTTCCATTAAATCCATCATCTTTATGAGATTCTTATGGAATATTGATATTATAGTGTGAATTCTTAATTTTAGACATATCTTAACAAGATAAATTTAGGTTCAATAAAGGCAATAGAATTTTTTTTTCACTTACATAATCCTATTTTGAAGTTCATTTATATGTTAACAACTATTAAATTAGATATTTTTATCCCCAATTATTTTCAAATAATTTTACAATAATCTTTGTTTTCTTATTCTTTCGTTCATTGTTTCATTTAAAATTTGAACCATTTAAGGATGCTATGTTATAGATTATATTTGTCTTCCAATTCTTTTTAAATTGTTCAACCCTCTCACGGTGTAAATAATTTTACATTCAACAACCATGTCTAAAGTACATTATATACCCAACCTCTTCCCCTATTTAACACACTAATAAACCTTGTTACCAATCTCATTTGAAGAGGTGGAACAACCAATCTTAGACAAATCCTCATCCATAGTAGACAGAAGTGAGCCATCAATCTAGGCTCTAGTAGTATTCTAAAAATAGTAGAACTAGAAGCTAGAATCCTAACAATGATAGCCAAGTTGGATAATACACAAGTTTTCATTTTCAAGGGATTGGGGAGCACTTATTGGATGGGTATTATTTCCCCTTCACCACATTTTGATTAGGATTAAGAATTGAAATAATAAAATTCTCAAATTGGTATAAGAAAAAAATAAGCCCTTAGTGGAGGGGAGCTCATTTTTTTCTCATGTGCAACTCTAATAATAGATTTCTTAAATTACATGAGTAAATGAAAAGGGAAGCTAACAAGTCACATGCATCTAAGATTATTAATACGATAAAAGTTATAGGATAAACAACATTTATAGTTTCTTTCTAGGATGAAATAAATAATCAAGTAGAAACATTTATATACTTGTGAGGAAATCATCTATATTTTCCTTCCTCTTGTATTTACTTTCTTTATGAGACTTCAAGCCCTTCATGGATAAACCACTTGTAGTAGCTCAATACCTTCCTCAATGGCTTTAAAGGTTAACCTTCTTACTTTTTAACCAAAATTTTAATAACATTCAATTTTGTGTAATTTATGTCCACTATTATCATTTTAATTCAAAATAATGTAAGAAATTTATATATTTATTTAAAAATTAAAAAATCTTAAAATAATAGTTTTAAATTAATTGAAAACATGGTTGGACCCCTCTAATTTTGTGGAACTATTTCTTAAAAGCTATTTTAGTTGAATTTTATATAATAGGAAAAGGAAGCCACATATGGCATTAATACCTTCCTTGATGGTCTTTAAGTTAGGAAATTTTTAATTTCATTCATAGGTATTGAGGTATTTTAAACAAAAGTTGTGTTTGGAAAAAGGTATTTGGTACAAACTCCCAAAAAAATTAATGTTATATGTTTATGCTATTAACACATGAAATTTTGGGCCTTAAAATAGCCACATCATCCCCATATTTTAATACAAATGAGACATTGAGGCTTTATGTCACTTATAATAGATCTACAATTAGTTGATATAGCTCCATTTAGATCAATCGATATATCCTAATTTCTATCAAATCATAGGGTGTCAATTTCAATAATTACACAATTCAAAGCACATACGATTTTTCATTTGCTAGTAGAGGGAACTATCTTATTATGCCATTAAAATAAAATATAGGTCCTCAATACTTTTCATCTTTATTTTCCATCATTACATTGAACATTATAAGGGACATCTTCATCTATCTCATTTTCTTCTCTTATTTGTGCTTTAAATAATGACTAGATTGATTTTACATGACCACCAATGTTAAGTAATGATGCTTTGTGTGCAATATAGTAATTTAAATTTTAGAACTATTTTAGATTATGTTTTAAATTTAAATTTTAGAACTGTTTTAGATTATGTTTTGTGTGAAATCTAGTAATTTGAATGTTTTGAAATTATTAAAAACTATGATAGATGTTGAATGTTTTTTTGTTAATGGTATGAAAATATTATTGATGAGTAGATGAATTATTACAAATGTTTTAGATTTGTATTCCCTTTATCTAAATATATTATTTATCAAGGTCTCATTTCTCTTTTAGGTGTACATAAATATATATAACATGGAAAATGTAGATCATGTTCCACCTCTAGATTCTTTGTTTGCAAATACCACTAATGAGATTAAAAAATTGAGAGACTCATTAGCACAGGGTGCAAACCTAGGGATATATTCTGAACCATGCATGTCAATATTACATAGTTTAGAAAAACTAAGAGATGAACTTGAGAGGACTAGTGCATTTTCCCTAGATAGAGTAGCTGCTATTCTTTCCCGCATGTGGGAATAAGTACATGCTGATGTTCCCCTTAAACAAATATAGGATTGTGTGACCAAAGAAATGATAAAAAACACTTGTTTTCCTTTTTATCAAAATGTAGGTAAGGTTAGGGGATACCAGGTCACTAGATGTGTCGATCGTGCTATGGCTGAATTGATCTACCCACGATTTCTCGCAGCACATGGTCAATACCCAAACAATGACCAAATTCCATTATATTTTGTTCAGCAGTTGTATGCTGAGGTCCATTTGGGCCTCAAAGTCAACTACCTGGACATTCCACTATATGCTGGTCAGGGGCGTTGCAGGATTGCTGATAGGCCCACCTATCATCGAGGAGATAGACCAACCCTAGTGTTTAGGGCATTGGTTGGTGAGAGGTCTCCTGCTCTGCGCCCGCTCTAGCCCCCATGAGATGAAGGTTGTTGTTGCTTCCCAAAGGAAGCGAATTGACATGCGGTGACATGCGGCTACCACCACTAGGATATCTGATGATCGTGTAGGTCAGTATTTGATATCTAGACATTCCTGATCCACTCCATTTTCAGCACAGTGGACTACCATGGATCCTTTTACAATGACCGACATCCCTACTCCTACACAGCTTGATGCACTTACAGGAGATATGTAATGCATGACTCTACATTGTTTGGCCGAGGACCTGTTGGAGGCATAT
>VDFB02223841.1:0-10764 GCA_007258455.2 Sequoia sempervirens
AAAAATAGTAAAAGGAAGTGTGCAACTTGTGGAGGGATGTGTCCCTTATCAATGAAGAGCAATGACGGAAAATCCATGTCTTCTCCCCCCTCCTAGGATATAAAAGTAGAACCATTTAAATGGACGTAATTAAGGAATAATGAGGGAAAAATAAATTAAAAAATCTAGAATATATTTCTGAGTATAGTAGAAGATATAATCAAAATATGGAATGTCACTACATGTATACAAATAAGTTCATATAAATTAATTATGTATATATTATATACATACATGCATACATATATGTGTGTGTGTGTGTGTAAATTATGATTATGCAATAATGATGATTGCAACAATTATTGAGCCTTATAAGTTATTATGTTTATTTAATATGAATATGAATAATAGATTCATATGTGTTTGATTTACACTAACAATATCTTCTGAATATTAAGAATAGATGATCAAATAGGAAGAAGACAAGGTCTTGTATATATGATTTGTAGTCAATGGATAACAACTGAAAGAATTGATCAACAACATAGCCTCTTATGCATATGAAACAAATTCAATTAGAGTAAAAAATTAATAAATTCTTGTGATATTTAGAGATAGTTGTTTTGTGCTTATTTATTAGAAAAAAATGTAGATATATAATTGTACCAATTAAAGACAATTATAATATCATATTATGTAGCATATATTTATTGATATTATAAACATTGATATGATTCTAGTTTGGAAATAATTAGTCATAAAGGGATGAAGCAAGACTACAAGGAGGGAGAAATATGAATGATTCCTCACTAGGTATTGCACCTCGTGATGATGGTTAAGGACCACATGAGGCCAAGGAGGATAAGGTCCTATCATTGGGCCTAGGGTTGAGGATCAAGGACACCCTATTGTATCCCTAGGAATGAAAGGGGGGGAACTTGTGAATAATTCTTGACTAAGTATGGAACCTCATGATGATTGTTAGGGATCACATGAGGCTAAGGAGGAAAACATCCTATCCTTGGGCCTAGGGTTGAGGATCAAGGGCACCATATTGCAGCCTCCTACTATCCCCACTTGGATCAATTGATTGGTGTGATTGAGGGGAAGGGTAAAAAGACTTCAATAGTTACACCACCTCATAATTATGGTTAAGGACCAATGGTTAAGGGTGCCACATGAGGCTATAGAGGATAAGGGCTTGTCGTTGGCCCTAGGAGAAGATACTTGGGGAATCTCATCATTTCCTCCACTACACTCCTCATTATGGTTAAGCCCACATAATCATTGGGACTTGTTATAATGATATATATAACCTCTCTTATACTTAGAATTAAATTTATTTCATTGATTATGTATATCATATTCATCTAACATTGTTGTAGGTTTCCATAACTAGATATAAATTATCTTGATTTTTAGTAGGGAATTATATCTTTAATTATAATCTGCTATTACTTTCATTTGGAATTATGATTTTAGGGAAAATTATAAGGTGATCCCAAAAGGAAATTACATGAGAGAATGCTATCATAAAGATAACAAAATACTTGAATTTAAAAAGAACATAAAGAGTCTAAGCTAGTTGAAAACCTTGATGGATGGACCTATGAAGTTGATAAGTTGTAGATTATTGGCCAGTGATTGTGACGTAAGTAGAGGCATATGTAAACATCTGCATATAGACTAAATAAAATGGGGGGGAAATGTATGTTCTTAAAGCATAGAAGAAAGAATGGTGATTTAATGCAGTCATAGGCCTTGGCAACACAAAATTTAATGAAAGAAAAAGACAAATAGAAGTGGTGATCCTATTTTATCCCTTCTCAAATAGTAATAACATTTTCCAAGATAATATAGACATGAATCTTATCTATTAATGATGAACGAGCTATGGGAGCATGGGGTAAATCTTGAGAGCCAAGGATTTGGTATTGATATTCTAAGATATATTCAACTAAGGAATTGAACTTGGGTTTCAAATCTCCCTAAGGTCACCAACTGTAGGTATAAATTTAACATTTATTTCATAAATTAGCTTTTAGAGACTTGGATTCAAAAGCTTTATGATAAATTGTGTGGAGTTTATTTCCAGCAACATCCAAAAGGGACTTATAAAATTCACAAGCAAACTCATCTTGTCTAAATTATTTATTATTGATCATTGTGAAAATAGCTCCCTTCAGTAATTCTAAGGTGAGAAACCATTCACTTAAAAAATTTAATCTTGAGCCATGAAACCTACTCTAGCATTTAATCTTGAGCCATGAAAACCTACTCAGTGTGCTATTTTATTGAAATTTTAAAATATGAAGTACTATGTTAATATTTTATTGGCATTAAAAATTGTTTATTTATAATGCACTATATTTGTAGTATGGAAGAAAAATAATAAAAATTTAAAGAGATTGATATGTAAGATGATCACATGGCTATCCAATGCTTGAAAAGGAAAACTATTTAATTTTTTTACTCTCATTCAAAATATTTTTTTTCACTAGCCAACAAAGTTAAGTAAGTAAGAATGATGCCAAATAATAAAAAATGCAAAGAATGTATCTCACATGTAATATCACTCTATACTTAAGTTTTGTGGCTTAAACTAACTCACGATTCATACATCCACTATGTTGGATAGAAAACTCATCCATTCAATCCATAAAAAATCCTTGACCAATATGGTTGGGGAAATAATATAGATTTTAAAAAAATATCATCAAAAGTTGAATATCCTAGGGTTTGTATCTTTTCTATTATTTATCAACATCCTTATGCCTTTGTTTAACTTTGACACAAGAAAGTCTTTAATCTTCCCCATTTATTATGTATTTTTATCTAGTCCTTTTTATGGCCTCAAATGGATTCAACCAAGTAGTTCATGTTGGTGTTAATGGTTTGAAAACTCTAAATAATCCCACCTTGGAACAAGTATCACAAAAAAAAATGTTTTGAAGGTTTTTTATAAGGTACACACTCTAATTCTCCAACAAATGTAGTTTTACCAATCCCTAAATTTTATAATACATAAAAATAGTTAGGTTTTTGGATAAATCCAATAGAAAACATGCTTCATGACTAGGTTAATAAGCATTGGGCCCTACATGGGTCCTGACTTGATACTATTCAAAACCTTGCTAAAGGGTTCCTTAGTTTTAATTTTGTTGAGGACAACCATGTTAAGGACATTCTAAACAATGGCCCCATGGTATTCCTATGCATCGATATTAATATTTCAACCATGCACACATTATTTCACCATCTTGGATGAAAAGATAATTTTGTGTGTTAGTTTGTCTTGAGTTTGATGGTTTACCCCTACATTAGTGGAAATTTTTAACCATTTTTGTTACTTTAAATGGGAAATTCATATATGTTGAACCTTATAAGCTTTATCAATCTCATCCACATAAGAATGTATGTTTTGAAATTAAATTATTCAAGGAGTTGAAACAATCTATAGATGTTAAGATTGAGTATCATTTATATATATAGTGTTTCAATAACTTAATTTGTACAATACTTGTTTCTTGTGTTATTTTATTGCACATAAAATTAAGTATTTTTGTTTTGAACCCCTTGGGATAGATATCATCCTCAACTTGCTAAGGTTCCTTCCTTAAAAATTAAAGAAAAATAAACCACATTTGCAAACTATGAAAGTAAGAATTCCAACTCATATAGCTCATGATCTAAAGCCTTATCCATTTTGAATCACCCATCTAATAAGAATCAACCAAAACTTGCAATCCCTTCCTAAAATGGGAAAATGGTTATTTTGCATAGTGGTGAGCCTTCCTCTAAGGAAAGATTCTCTCAAATTCTATAAGCAAGGTTTGTTTTATCATCTTAACTAGAATCTCTTGTAATTTCCCCCCTCTCATAAGTATCTATGATATTCTTGAAAATTTCATGGGGAGTTGGAGGAAGGTGAGTATCTTTTAAAAAGTAATCAATGTCAATTTTGAACATCTAGTTGGGTCGTATCTCAATACAATATTTTTTATAAAATATTTTTTATTCTTTCCAACAATCGGATAGTGATGAGATGCATCTTAATTACCCTAAACATATATAATGAGGAATTCTCATCAAAATTAGTTGGATTTAGATGTTATTACTTGATAGGATGTCAATATTTTTGGTTTTTCCTTTTTGCTACTTGTCTTATTTGGCCAACCAAATCTACATTTTGCAATAACCCTAACACTTATTGTTGAAGGGTTATCACCTTTCTCTCTCTTAGGTGGCTCCAATATGTTGACCATGATTTTGATCCCACTTTTTATGTGATATGGACCCTCTTAAATATCAACAATCATTCTTTTAGAATTATCAACATTTATGCTTCTAATAATGTTATTTTTAGATAATTTTTGCTATGATGGATTGTTAATTCATTGACAACTACCACTTATGTCATGTGAAAGGAATTTAATATGGTGGAGACCTAGCTTATAATAAATATGTAATTTCCCTTTAAACTAGACAATTGGAGAAATTGAGGCATGGTAATAAATTGGGTCTTTTATCTCCTTATGGGCTACCACTATAATCATTCTCATTTGTATATGTGGAAAAAAATTATGGGTTGGTCTTGAAAAGTATTTAAATTCCTAAATTGTGTTATAATTTTTCAATAGTACTTTTTTTTCGTTTCTAGCTATTTATCACTCCTTGTGGAGCCTCAATTATATATCACTTTAATAAAACACAATCACATTATGTTAAAAATAAAATGACAAGTGGGTATTCCTTAGAGTTGTAAAACTCTTTTTTTTATATACTTATTTGCGAAGTCACCAACGCTCATTGGGAAAAATTAGGTGTGTGGAAAATAGAATCCTCCCATGCTATAATAACTAGCTAGATTGTTTGGTGGAATAGATCCATCGTACCTAATTCTTATTTCATTCACGTTTATGGATTCTAGCTATTCATATTTTTACACATGCATACAAGGTGACAAATTCAAAGTTTGAATGGGCTACTACAAATCTTGAAGCCAATCCATTTTCCCCAACTTTGTAGGTTAGGATGGTTGATCTTCACCATCACAAGAAAATTATTTTTAACCATTTGGTTAGAGGCACTCAAATAAAATCTAGGTTACATTTTCTTAATGTTGGGGTTAAATCTTTGAGGGAATTCTTCCAAACTCTTAGATACCACCATAGTTCACATGTCATGAAGTAGAACAAAGAAGGGTATATTTTTTTTTTAAACATTATGAGAAAGTTTTTATTGCTTAGGAGAATTCTCCTAAACATGGCCTCATATTATAAAAATGCCTCAAGGTTTTCCCTTGTCAAATTTCCTCCATTCAAAAATCCTTTTGTGATAAATTTATCGCATGATTTACCACAATGAAGCTATACATACCATGGATAATGAAAAGGTTCCTATTTGTGATGGCTTGCCTTATGAAATTTAGAAGGTGCTTTGGGATTGTGTTGGTAAGGAATTGCATAAATTTTTTCCTAGATCATTCTATTCTAAAGTATTAGGAAAATTTATCAACAAATAGAATATCAGAATTATACCTAAGTCTAGAGACCTTAAGGATATTTGTAGCTAAAACTTAGGAAATAGGAGGCTCTATCTTTTGTGAGATGGAACACAAAGGATAGGGCCTATTTCACTCAAGTTTCACTCAAGGAAACAATAGAGATATGAATCCAAGGATGTAAAGGGGAAAGAGATTTGCAATATGGATGTCCTAGGGTGTGATTAGAGGTATAAAAGGGCTCACAACCAACCTAGGGCTTGGAAAGACAAGAAATGTAAACTACATGCAAAGTACAATGCAAAACCTAACTAAATAACCTAGGAAATGAAATTGAAAATGAAGATAACAAATTGAGAATGAAAAAAATGGTAGTTGGATGAAGGATGATGTCAAAAAAACTCCAAAACCCTAAAATATTATTATTTGATGCCCATTAGGACTCATATGCCATACTAGGTAATTTATTCCTAGACTAGGGTTTTTGTGCCAAAACTGGAATCTATCAAGGATTGATCTAAATCTCTCGAAACCTAAAAAATGGTAGTATTGGGACTCATATTCCAAAAGTGGTGACTTAGTCCTAGGAAGTATTATGGTTTGGATGAAATTATGGTATTCTTTGGTGATCTCCAATAGCTTCCTTCCTACCAAATTTGTGAATTGGAAAACCTGATTTGGAACTTGTAGGTGACTTTTTGTGATCTTGCAATGTAGATGGAAACTTGAAAACTTTTCTCCAATCTTGTAAGCATGTGTTCAAAGGATTGTTAAGCTCCAAGACACCTAGATCTGCAATCACACATGTAAAGAGAAAAACTTGTTGATTGTTAGGGAATAGGGGTTTTCCTTGGTCAAACCTTGTTTAGGTAATTAAATAGTATGATGAAATAATGAAATATGAACATAAAACATGAAATATGAAACATGAACGATGCTACCTTGAATGATGTCTTGAGATGTAAATCAATAATCTAACATGAAGTGGTCATGTAGAATGTAGATCTTGATCTTGAATTAGATGTAGAACAATGCTTAATCTTGGATCTTTAATGCTACATCACAACAATAACTAAACAACATGATTAATGCCTAATGAATTTGATATGATGATGGATCTTGAATTGTTGCAATAAATGATGAATAAATTTTCCCTTGAATGTCTTTCAAATGCTCTTGAAAATCCTATGATGCTCTTGTGAAGTCTTAGGATGCTTGAATCTTGATTAGTTAGGTTGATATCATGATTCCTTAGGTGAAATAATGATTTTAAACCTTGTTTATATAGGAACTTCATCTAACTTACCATTTATTATATCCCAAATGCTGACATACATGAAATTTGAATTAAAATACCTAATTTCCCATGCAAAACCCTAAAAAGAGGCTTAATCAGACTCATACATCACTTTTTGCATATAGGTACCATCTAGGTGGGACTCATATTCCAAAGGTTGTATATGGGTCCCACAAGGCCTTTTTGGATATAGGAAATGTTAGGGAGTTGAGATATTAAGTATATTTATTGATTATGTCAAGATTTCAGTTGAAATAAGCCTTTAGATGCATAACAAAGGGTCCTACTAATGATGATATGAAAGTCATAAATGTAATAAGGCCCAAAAATTAATGTGAAGGTGTAAATAAATACACTTTACAACACCAAATTAAGGAAAATTTAGATCTATTTATTTTAAAAGGGCCCAAAAACTAATGGGAATGTGTAAAAAACATCACATTGCTAGATCAAGGTGACATTAGGTCTATTTTAATGTTAATAATTTCCAAATTAAGTGTGAAAACATAGAGGGATAGGATTTTCTACACTACATTAAGCCCCCACTTTAGTAAGAGGAGGAACCTGCTTGAAACTCACACTAAATTAGTCATTCAAGAGGGGTCCAATAGTACCAATGTGGATGGTCTAGGATGGAAAATATGAAAGGGGTGGTCAAGCCCCTAGGATCACAGATCCTACATAAAACCAACCTAAACACCAAGGGACACACACACAAGGTGTATGATATGCAACATCAAGATACACAAACATGCAATGTCAATAACTAAAAAGAAAGAAAAATAGAAAAAATAAAAAATAAAAAAGAGGTGGATCAAGCCATGACCATTTTCCATCTGATGTGGACTAGATCTAAACTATTTTCCAAAATGCATGCTCACTTTGAAATAGAAATTTATATTGTTCATTGGGTGAGTTTCCAAAAGATTGGCTTACCGGTAGGAACAAGTTGTCCACTATGCAAACCAAATGCATGATCCTGATAGCTGAAGTAGAACCTTAGAGCCCATCCCTAGGTGAGCCCCTGATGTAAGTGCTCCTTGGTTTTCTTGCACCAACTAGTTAGGAAGACTTCTCTCTGTCTTCACCCAAGAACCTAATAGCTTCTAGGTTCTGATTAGGCTTAGGTCATTAACTAAGCCTTGTTTCAACTCTGCTACAAGAGTCTCACTCCTTGTGCTTCACCTTGGAGGACTTGACACCATTTGAATTTGTAAACTATCTCCTACACTTAGAAGGATCTAAGTGCCAATTTCACTCTCAACCTTGAACTGCTTGCAGGGGTGTTAGAGACACTGAAAACATGCATTTCACATCCACTTAGATCCATCTTTGAGGACCTTCAATCTGTTGTCTTACCGATTCCAAGATTTTGCTTTGAGAAGGCCTAATAACTTGTAGCCCTTGACAGTGTCCTTTTGTTTTTCTCGCCCAAACTCTCCAAACAACCTGGCAAAAAAATTGCACTTTCAGACACCCTTTTTAGTCCTTTAAAAGATTCTCGGGGTTTTAGACCCCTGACTCCTCTGTACAGTGGGTTCCTACAATCTAGGGCAAATAGGGCTAATAGGCCTAATTCCTAGGGTTTCAATGATCTCTTGCTAATCTCTCACACAAATGGATTGATTAAGCCTCAATCCTTCTAACATTATTAGGTAGGGTTATGCCCCACCTGGAATTGTACTTGTTTCGTACAGTACCTCCTTCCCCTTCCTGTTCTCTTCAATTTTTGACTACCAAACCTCTAACTAGGTAGTAAGAACTCGCCTAGGGTTTGGTTTTAAATAATAGAGCTCGACACTTCATAACTCCTACTACTAGGTATTTACAAACTACTGGCTCCCCTAACATATCCATCCCTCCTCAAGAAGATCCCGTGGCTAGATTTCATGGGGGAGCCATCAAAAGACTAATTGCTCAAAACTGAAACAATAAACCCTCTACACTCTAAACTATGAATTCACCACACTAATTTAACTTAAAACAATTCAATCACAGAATGGAAAAGGATTAAAACTATTCTATGAACACAAATCTAAAGCCAAATAAATATATACAATCCACTAGATATCATTGTTTCTTCAAAACACACGGTGAACACAGAAATTGCAGACTTTTCTCTATTCACACAAAACAAAAACTTTATTACAATGGACTCCCTGCTTGCCTTCGAGCCTCCACACTTACATAGCTGCCTTTTACCATGTTTCAAGGGATGTTGGTCAATCCCACACTCCTAACTTTTAGGGAATCCAAAACAACTAAGTTGCATGCAACCTAACAAATGTTGTCATGCAACTTTGCAACAACTCTTGCAACTTTGCCATCATCCTAAATCTTAGGACCTCAATCTCCTTGATTCCAAGCAATCAACTCCCTTAACTATCTCATGGAATCTTCTAACAACTTATATGTGTTTAGAACACATTTAATGCTCATCCTTCAAATTAACTCCTAAGGCTAATTAAAACCAACATTAACAACAATGATTAAACTATGGTGACCTTAGTCCTAGTGACTAATTCACCCATTCCACACACAAGAAAGACCTTTTAAGGTCCACAATAAACACACTATTACCCTGACTTGGCTAAGGTCAGGTACAAGCCAAAATTGAACATTAACAAAATGGAGGTTAGCCTAGGTGCTTGTACTGCCCTAGGAGTGAGACACATACCTTATGCAACCCAGGTATTCCCTCACACACAAAAGCAATTTGCTGGGAAGTGATGCCACAGTTTAAGCATCCCCATCATTAGAGACCATACTTGGCTTATACCTCCTGATAGCTTTCATAAGGTTCCAGATGACAATGAACATCAAGCTCCATGGGGAAAGAAAATATTTGTAGTCTTTGAACTCATGAAAAGAAAGGATGGCTCCATAGCCAAGAAAAGTGTGTTATGCAAGGTGGCCATATAACAATTATTGTAAATGCAAAATAGTGTAAGGAACATTCAAAGGGATTTTTCTTAGTTCATGCATGGTCTCTTCTTCGGGAAAATTATTCATAATGTCTCCAAGAGAGGAAAATTCAAAGAAATATCATTCTCTTAGAGGATATTGAACCATAGATTTTCGGGTAGGGCTTATAGACTACTCTTGCACTCTTATAAATGTTTCACCTAAAATAAGAGAGATAAAACCCACTCAAAAGTCTAGGTGGTTCACACAAATTATGCAATGTAATTTGTTATTTAGAGTCAATGTAATGATCTAAGTGAAATTAAATGAAGTGTTTTATTGATTATGAATGCAAAACTTAATAATTATGCAATTTTGGAAAACACAATATGATATGTAAACATAAACTAATATAGAACAAATGTAGAACATAAAAGAAGAAAGGTTGAATCAAAATTAAATTGGAAGATTCCTAGAATATTATTTTTGAATCTTTGAAGAGATCACTTGGCTCATTAGTGGGACTCATTCGCCACTAATGGTGAATCAGTCCCTCTTCTGATGAAAACTGGTTTTTCAATGTCGGGATCTAGAATCTGACAAAATCCAAATTTTCAGCCTTAAGGTGGAACTCATTCGCCACTTATGGAGAATCTGTCCTCTCCCAAAATTCTAAGAAATCAAGGGACAATTTCACAACACCAGATCTAAGTTTTTTTGCTTGTCGGGTTGACAAAGTTAATTCTATAGAAAATGGAAAAAATGTCTTCTCCAAGCTTGAAATAGGATTTATTTGGCTTGGAAACACTTTGTTGAGTTCTTTTCCACTTTTCAACACCTAATAGCTTGTCAAATCTGCATACAAAAGTATGCAAACACACATGCAAAGGGGAAAAATGGTTAAGGGTTAGGTTATAAGGATTTTCCTTGGTCAAATACCACTTTGGTAATCAAACCCTTAATAAAGAAATGAAATGGAAGAGAATGATAAAAAAAATAACATGTAAATGTAATCAACATACCAAACCCTTATGGAAGAAATTTGAATGGTCGCTCCAAAATACTTAATCAATGCTTGATT
>VDFB02223843.1:0-51379 GCA_007258455.2 Sequoia sempervirens
TAAATGTCTTAATTATGCCAGGATGAAAGTGGTAAAATTAGAATTCGCAGGCCTAGGACATTTTTAAGTGTCTACATTTTGCCCCTCTTTGTCATAATGTCACTTGTCACATTGTGACAAAGAAAATCAGTCAAATCCATGCCCTAGTGAAGGTATAGGGTATTAATGCCCCCTCGGGAGATTTTTCAAATTTTGGGTTGGCGGCAGAATTTTTTTTAGAAAGGGTCCCAATAGTCAATTGGATGACCAGAAAAACAATGGTGCAGTCGATTTTGAATTCTGACATGTTTAAGGCAGCCAACAGAATAGTCAAAGTTGGTCAAATGAGCATCTAGTAAAGAGTATGATTTATGTTAATGCAATGTGCAATGATATGTATATGATTTACTGCTATTGATGATGTATGTATGTGCCTAATGCAATGTTTATATGATCATGTATGCACTCATGTTTTTGTATGTCACAGGATATCATCATGAGATGGATGAGAGAAGATGACTAGGTCAACAAGAGAAGATGACTAGACTGACGAGAGAAGATGACCATACCAAGGGAGATGCATGTTAGTTCCTAGACTAAATCCTTCAAAACTTTACCATAGGACTTTAATATTTATTGCTCTTAATCATCATTGGGCAGACTGTTGTGATGACCAACAAACACCATGATATGACATAGATCAAGGTGTGCAAGGTCGTCTCATCACTTAGGACAAGCAGTCACAGACAAGGATGATCATGACTCATAGCATGAGTGCAATTGCCCTAGTCTTTTTGTCATGCAAAACCACCAAAAAAAAAAAGACAAGCAAGACAAATCATGAAACGTCGTTCCTTCTCTAAATCTTGTTTCCAGAACATCCTTGAGAAACTAGCAACATGATTGTCAAAATACAAAATAAGGCCGTCATCGTGATACGCTGTTGTTTTTCTAAATCCCCAAGTCAGGATCTCGCTGAGAAACTAGTAACATGATAAAAAGCCAAAAGACAAGATAAGATAATTATGATATGTCGTTGCTTTTCTAAACCTCATTGGTAGGATCTCATTGAAAAGCTAGTACCATGATGAAAGCCAAAAGACAAGTGCCAAGTGTTTTCCAAGTGTGTCTGGACTCTGAGTGTTTAAGATGTCAGGTTTGATGATGTCGAGATGCCCAAGTGTCATGTTTTGTCGATGCCAAGATAATGAAATGTCAAAGATTGTCAAATTCAGGAAGGACACATCCTGAATAATGTTGATGTCGAGAGGATTTTGATCCTTAAAGGTCAAAGGGACCCCTCAAAATGCCAGATGACGATGCGTAGGAAGGACTCATCCTAAGGCATAAGTGACAAAGATTGTTCTTTAGAAGGACATATTTGAAAACAATGATGATGTCGAGGAAGGACACATCCTAAGGCATAAATGACAGAGTTTGTTCTTCAGAAAAACACATCTGAAGACAGTGACGATGCCTAGGAAGGACACATCCTAAGGCATGAATGACAGAGGTTATCTTTCAGAAGCACACATCTGAAAGTGAACCAAGAGTTGATAGTTTGACCAATTATGATAATGTGACTTGTTTTGACCAAGTCTTGACTGAAGTTTAGCCGAGTTTGACTTGTGTTGACTATATGTCAATTTTTCCATGATAATATGATTGACATGTTTGAATAACAGATTGCCATACCTTGTTTTAAGAGTTTTCCCATTTGGAAAATGATTTGTCTTGACTTGAAGATTTATGACGTGTGTACCAATGTAGTGTTATGAACCCTAATGGACTGACCTAGTGCGGCCTCGGAGGCTCATCGACAAATGGCCTTGCCTACGTCATGCACTCAGAGATCTCGTAGTTCGACATGACCAATGAGTTTGTATTGATGACAAAAGATTGCACCTTGATTTTATTTTGATGAACCTACCAGGACTGACCTAATGTCTCGGGGACTCAACTATGAGTCTTGCCTATGTAGCAAATGCGTAGAGACAACATAGTTCAGACGATGACATGGACTGACTGCTGACTTTGACTCCGTTTTTTTTTTAACTTTGACATTGATTTGAATGTTTTTGTTTTTTTTACATGTTTTAATTTATTTAGCTTTCTTAGGACATTTTTCAATTTTTAGGTCTTTCTTCAGGACATTTTGCAATGTTTTTGGTCTTTCTTCAGGACATTTTGAGATGTTTTTGGTCTTTCTTCGGTACATTTTGCCATGTTTTTGGTCTTTCTTCTAGATATTTTGCAATGTTTTAAATTATGCGTGACATCCATTGCAATTACATAATAAACATTTTGCCCCCAATCAGGTCCAAGACTTAGTCAATTTTGAGGGATAGGAAATGGATGTGCCTAGAGTACCAGATAGATAGTATAGAGGACTTGATGTCAATCATTATCAACCATGAAGGGAAGGGTAATAATGTGGTAGCGATGGCAAACGTATTTCATCCTAGGCCATATTAGACAAGGTAATAGTAGATTGCAGGGCAATGATTGATTACGCATGGCGCCTGTTTGCCAGGCTTTCACCATTGTACTTATCCAAAGTGCTTGTTTTCTAGGTTTTCATCGTTGGATGAATTATTTTTCTTTACTATTTTCGCCATTTTTCTATTTTTTAATTTTTTTTTACTATTTTAGCCCGATCTCCTAATGCTATGCATAAATTTTTTAGAGATGTAGACTATTAATAGGCTCGGTCAATTATTCCCCATCTGAAGTAGCCAATTGATATGCTCCAAAACCAAAAGAGGATATGATAACGTAAGGACCCAACCAATTTGGTTCAAACTTTCCCGACTTTTCTCTGTCAGCCTGATTTTTGGGGTTCTGCATGAGGACTAAGTCGCCAATGTCAAATTTCCTGGTCATAACCTTCTTGTTGCAGCTGCAACAAAGACAGTTCTGATATGCCTGTAGATGATTCAAGAAATTTTGCCTTCTTTATTCTAACATTTCTAGCTCGTGCAGGCGTGATTGTCTATATTCTTCATCATCCATTAGACCCTTCAAGTAGACTCGTAAAGAAGGAATTTCAACCTCAATGGGTAAGATAGCCTCAGCCCCAAAGACTAGGGCAAATGGAGTAGCTCCTATAGGCATACGAATGCTTGTGCGGTAAACCCACAGAGCAGGGTTGAGTTGGATATGCCAGTCATGGCCAGCGTCATTAACAGTCTTTTTGAGGATTTTGACAATGGTTTTATTTGATGCCTCAGCTTGATCGTTTCCTTGTGGGTAATATGAAGACGAAAGATGATGTTGGATATGGAATCGTTCACATAACTCTCGAACGTCTTGGTTTTTAAATGGACGTTCGTTGTCAATGATAATGGATTGTGGAAGGCCATACCGACAAATGATGTAATTAAGGATGAACTTGGATATTTGTTTGCTAGTTATGTATGTCAGAGGGATGGCTTCAATCCACTTCGTAAAATACTTAGTGGCGGTGATGATGAATTTATGGCCATTGGACGAGATTGGATGAATCTTACCCACGAGGTCAAGTCCCCATTGAGCAAAAGTCCAGGGAGAGGTGATTGGCTGAAGTTCCTATGCTGGAGCATGAATCAAATCACTTTGAATCTGACATTTGCGACAAGTCCTGACATATTCTATTGCATCATTTTCAATGGTCATCCAATAGTACCCAAGTCTTATTACCTTTTTGGCTAGAGTAGGACCACTCAAATGAGACCTGTATATACTGTTATATACTTCGCGTAAGGTTGTACTTGCTTCGTTAGTGTTGAGACATCTAAGGAGGGTGTCATCAAAGCTACGTCAGTAGAGGGTGTCACTGACGATGGCATACCTTGCGGCTTTTCATATAAAATACTTCCTTTGGTTATTGGACAGGTTCAGTGGAAGGGCTTGAGACTTAAGATATTCATAAATATCCTAGTACTAGGGAGACTTGGGACCAACAAGTTCGCAGACCATTTTAGATTCTGGAATGTCATAGGCGAGGACTAGTAATTGTTCGATTAGGAACTCCAACTGAGGTGTGTTGCTTGGTATGTCGAGTAGGGAGCCTATTGTAGCCATTGCATTTGCTGCCTTGTTCTGTGCTCTCAAAATTTGTTCAAAAGTTTTCATATGAAAGTATGCTTGGAAAATGTCCACCATCCATTTGTAGGGCATTAACTTCTCATCTTTTGTGTCATAGTCATCATTAACCTGGTTGATGACGAGTTGAGAATCCCCGTAGACATGTAGTGTTCTGATTTTCCATTTTATTGCCATTTTTAGTCCTGTAACTAGTGCCTCATATTCTGCCACATTGTTGGTGCATGGGAAGGCAATGCAGAAAGACTTAGGAATGGAATCTCCGTGAGGGGTGATGAACAAGATTCCTGCCCCCGAGCCATGATTTGTGTGTGATCCATCAAAATAGAGTCGCCAAGGTGCCTTTGGTTTTGTATGGAATATCGACTCATTTGGAAAATCTGCCACTAATGGGTGATCACTTTGTAAGGGTGCATCTGCCAGCTGGTCCGCTATGACTTGTCCTTTTATTGCCTTTCTTTCTACATATTGAATGTCATGTTCCCTCAAAATCATGACCCATTTTTCCAAATGCCTCGTTAATGCTGCCCAACTCAACAAATATTTGAGGGGGTCAATCTTTGCTACTAGATGCGTCTGATGGTTTAACCTATAATGTCTTAGCTTTTGTGTTGCAAAGACCATGGCTAGACAAGCTCGCTCAATTGGTGTGTAATTCGGTTCATACCTGACCAATGTCCGATTGATGTAATATATAGCCCTTTCTTTTTCTTCTTGGTCATTCTATACTAATAATGCCCCTAATGCTGAATTAGTTGTTGAGATGTATAGGATCAACAGTTTTCCATGAATGGGAGGCATGAGGACTCGTGTTGATAGTAGGTAATATTTGATTTTTTGAAAGGCCTCTAGACATTTATTTGTCCATACAAAGGGGATACCCTTGCACAACAAATATTAGAATGGGTGACACTTGTCAGCCAATTGGGCTATGAAGTGCTAAATAGATTGTACCTTGCCTTGTAGAGTTCTGAGTTCACTAATTCCTCTAGGTGGAGGCATGTCTATGATGGCTTTGACTTTTTTGGATCAACCTCAATGCCTCTTTGAGAAACTATATATCCCAAGAGTTTACTCGACGTGACACCGAAGACACATGTCTTAGGATTTAGCCGGACTTCGTATTCCTCCAGTCTCTTGAAAATTGTATCTAACACCCTGAGATGATCTTTCCTGGTTATTGATTTGGCCAATAGGTCATCTACATAATCTTCCATTGTTTTATGCATCATGTCATGGAAGATTGTGGTCATAGCCCTTTGATATGTGGCGCCTACATTTTTGAGACCGAATGGCATGACATTCCAACAGTATGTACCCCATGGGCAAGTAAATGTCATTTTGTGTTGGTCTTCAGGAGCAATGCGAATCTGATTATAGCCAGAGAAACCATCCATAAGGGATATCTCATATCCTGCTGTGAGGTCAACTATGATATCGATATTTGGTAAAGGAAAGTCATCTTTTGGGCATGCTTTATTTAGGTCTCTAAAATCTGTACAGACGCGGATCAACCCGTTTGGCTTTGTTACTGGCACCAGGTTAGATATCCATTCAGCATAGTCAATAGACCGTATGAATCTAGTGTCTAGAAGTTTTTTTAACTCAACCTTGACCAACAGGGCGACTTGAGGGTGCATTTTGCGTAACTTCTATTTGACTGGCTTGGCATTAGGCAATAGTGGTAGATGGTGCAGAACCAATTTTGGGTCTAATCCCAACATGTCAGCATAGGACCATTGCGAAGTTGATTTTATGCTTTGCAAATAATTTATGAAATTCTGGTCTCTCTTCTTCAATCAATGATGCAGCAAAAAGGACCATTTTGGGGTCTTCTGCAGTTGATATGTTATCCTCTATGGTGTCTTCTATAAGCATAGTCGATTTCTCTTGTTGTATAGGAAGAAAGTCTAGTCCTCCATCCTTGGGCACCTCAGAGAGGTTTTCACTCGTAGATACGTCCTTTGTTTTTACTATTTTGTCGTCAAAAGGTGCCTTTCGGTTTTCACCTGGAGACGCTTCATTTTTTATTTTATTTTGATTCTTACTTTTGCGACTAGAGGATGGAGCAGTCTCACCGAAGTATGTCGCACAATCTAAATCGATGGAAAACCTTGACTTATGGTCACCACTAGGTATGCCCTCGCGTAATCCCATAAATTCTACAATTACCTCATCATTCTGAAATATATCTAGGGCTGGTGGGCCTTGTTGGTCCCAATCGACTAACTGGGGATAAACCAGGGAAATGCCATCGTCCTTATTGGTGAATTGAGGGGAGGATGCGGAAAGCATGCAAAAAAATTCAGTAGCGTCATAAATGAGATTATCATCGTCCAACTCCCCATCAGACTCTATCCAATATTCTCCTTCACTAGTATCATATTCATTGGCAAAATAGGGGTTGAAGGGCCTAGAGTCCTGGTGGTCAGTGTCTTTTGGTATCTCAAATGGGTTGCACCAGAGGGGTTCAAATGGTGGATTTTGTATGTCATGGGGAGTGGTAATGGGACCTTGACTATTTGGTGCTTGTTCAATTTTAAATGTTTTCCAAACTCTTTGTTTAGAGGTCGGTTCCCCTGCTTCGGCAAACAAATTGTCAAGGTAGTAGTCACTTAAGGATTGGTCTAAGTCAAATTCCCCCTCTTGGGGGTCGGTTCAGTTGGGGTTTTCCTTAGTGGCCTCGACACTTTCTAAAGCATGTACTCGCTCACTTGAAAGTCTAGTGGTATGTTGATCATCATTGTCAGGTGATCCAAACGCTAATCCCAGGTTTTTTGGTATTGGGAAAGGTTATATGGGCTCTCTTCTTCCCGCTTTATTTCTGCCTAGACCACGTGTACCATTGTAACCTTTAGCCTTCATTATGTCATATCCCTTGCCATATTTTTGAACTGGTAATGGGGGTAATGCGACATCATCTTTATAGATCCATCTTGTTATGTCAGCAAGGTCCTCGTTACTCATATCTCCCCATTTGATAAAGATTGTTTTTGGTGGAACCTTGAAGGTCTCTTTGAATTCCATTCTGAAACATGGCTGAGCATATGCCTTTGGAGGCTTGGGTATTGTTGCTATGTTGTATGATGTATGTAGTTTGAACTCTCCACAGCCAAGATCCTGGATCTTGATAGTGGATTCAGCCTTAGGGTTTGCGGAAGGGGGTGATGTAGCAGAAGACGTGGGTGGAGTTGATGTGGAAGGTGATATGAGTGTAGATGGGTTGATGTAGTTGGATGAAAATGAGCTAGGTGTTTCTTGGTTAATAGGCACTCAATTTTCAGAAATACCCCTTAGATTGGTACAATATTGGAAAGGATCGGGGTCCTCGTATATGGTAATTTTTGTGCAGTCAAATGAAAATTTAGGCATTGGTGATATGTGGACGGGATGGCTTTTAAGGCATAAATCCAGGGACGGCCGAGCAAGATGTTATATAGTAGTTCTAAATCTAGGACTTGACAGGTTGTGTCCACAATGACTGGTCCCACTCTGATGGGTAGAGAGATAACGCCACGTGAGGAGCGTTCTTCGTCATCATATGCTTTTATCACTATGCTCTTTGTCAGGTCCACACATGCATCAGAGAACCCCAGAGCCTTGCCCACTTTGAGGGAGCATATGTTCAATCCTGCTCTGCCATCTACTAAAACATGTCTAACTTTGTGCTTATGGACAAAAGTTTTTATGTGCAATGCATCATTGTGGTTGGTCTTGGTTGATGAGTAGTCTTGATCCGAGAAGGTGACGTGGTGAGGCATGGTGAGATATCCCACCATGGTTTCAAACTGGTCGACATCAATGTCCTTGGGGATTGACGACTCTTGCAGGGTTTTATCTAGTATGTCTTTGTGTGCCGGAGAGATACGAAGTAGCTCAAGTATAGAGATTTGCGCAGGGGTTTTGTCCAGCTGGTCGATGAGGTTGAATTGACTTTTGGGTTGTCCTTGTTTTGTGGCCAAGACAGGTTTTGGTTGGTTAGCGGATGGGCCAGGTATGGTGATCTTCGGTTGTCTAGTGGGAGGAGGACCAGCTATGGTGACCTTGCTACTACAAGTAGTAGCATTACAATGAAGTGCTCTCTTGATCGTAATGGTATTAATGTATTCCTCATTGGTTCAAACATTATTTATAATAGGTTCGCCTGAATAGTCATATTTAGCATGAGCAAAACTTGCATGATTATTGTTTGTCTTTGGACCTAACGTCGAGGCCTTATGAGAACCATGGTCCTGCAATGGATTTTTGTAGATAGTATGATCTGAGTTAGATGCAAATTGTTGTCCACCGACCTCGATGACACAACTTTCGATAAGGTCTTGTATCAGATTTTTCAGTTGTCGACAGTTAGAGGTTGTATGTCCTTTTGCTCGGTGATACTCGCAAAATGCATTATTATTCCACCATGCCGGTTTGAATTGTCCTGGGTCATATGATTTGGGTTCTTGCAACGTGATGACCCCATTCTGGAGGCATTTCTTGAGGACTTCTTAAATGGGTTCCCCCAAGGGAGTGTATGTGCGACCCCTAGGGAATTGTCTTATTTGACGGTATTGTCCTTGATTATTTTGGTTGCCTTGGTTGTTTGAAGGTACATGGGTAGGGGGTGTCGATATCACTGTTGGTGTGTTTTGTGGTTGAACCCCCTTTAGAGCCAATACAGGGCCCATAGTGTTCACTGCCTTGGCATCGACAATTCCATCATTGGTGACATGTTTATTCTTATCCCAGTACTTATTCCTGTCAGCGGGAGGATTTGGACTTGCATTTGTGTTTTTAGGACCATATTTTAATCTTCCCTCAGCAATAAGAGCTTTCTCAAGTTGGACACCTCATTTGACTAGGTTCGCGAAGGTTGTACAACAATGAACTCGCAAGCCATTTCTCAATGGGTCTAGAAGTGTTTGTACAAACATGTCAACCTTCTCCTTTTCAGGTATGTCTATGTGGCAACGGCTTGCTAAGCCTCTCCATCGTTGGAAAAATGGGATAAAAGTTTCACCAATGTCTTCTTGTGTAAGTGTACATAAGCTAGTAATGGAGGTGTCTGTGTCAATGTTATAGGCATAATTTTTTATAAATTTTCCTACAAGTTCTTTCCATGTTTTTATCCCCTTCAAAGTGGAGAACCATTCAAGTGTGGGTCCCATTAGACTTTTGGAGAATAGTCTCATCAAGTGTGTTCATATGCGATGTCCATGCAGTTGGTTGTGAATTCTCGGATGTGTTCAATAGGATTTGTCTTGCCCTTGTATTTGGTGAAGTTTGGGGCCACATATCTGGGAGGAAATGGCGGCATGTATAAGGTTGTGTCAAAAGGATATAGACATAGGTCATATGACATTGGTGATGTTTTGTCGGATGGTTGCATGTTTTCCATCTGTTTTTGGAGGTCTGCCATCCTGGTTGTCAAAGCATCTATTATGGGATTATTGGTCGCATCACACATGGGAGTGATGTGTATCCCCTGAATCCCTGTTGATTGTGATAGTATGTTTGAATTTGGATGTGACATTTGTTGCTGTGACATGTATGACATGTCTTGGTTTGACGGTTGATATTGTCAATTTTGATGAGGAACGTGTTGTGTGTGGATCTATGATGAATATGTGGGGATGTGTGATCCTGCCATATTTGTCGATATTTGGGGAATTTGGTAACCTTGACTATTTTGGTGCCCAAGGGTATTCATTTGTTGTGTCATTTGAGTGCCTTGTCCATATTGGAAGAATTGTCCGTGTGGGATGTTGGTATTTTGTCCTTGATATTGTCCATGCAGGATGTTATTATGGCCTTGGAATTGTCCATGCGGGATGTTGGTATTATAGCCTTGGAATTGTTCATGCGGGATGTTGGTATTATGGCCTTGGAATTGTCCGTGCAGGATGTTGGTATTATGGCCTTGTGAGGCATTGATGTTTAATTGTGATGACGTGTTAACGTTTGGTTGTGAACTTCTAATAAGCATATGTTGTTTAGTTCCTCCAAAGGGGTTGAATGAGGTTCCAACATAAGGATTGGATGATGTTGTCCCTATGGTCATAAATGAAGTCCCAAATATGGGGTTTGAGGAATTTTCTCCTATTGGTGTAGACCCTAGGGTAGTTCCAACTATTTGTGAAGATGCCATTGTCATTGCGGGTATGGATTGTGATATTGCTTGTGGCATGGTGGGTGTTCCTCCGATAGACGTTGCATTGATTGAGTTGGAGGTGTTTTGATTTATGGTGTCATTGGATGTAACATTGATGGTGTTTGTAGCAATTTTTGTGGTGACAATAGTGTTATTGTGGGAGGCATTGTTCGTGTTTTGTTGAGGTGTCACATTTGGTGTCGTGTTGTCTAGAGAAAAAGGTCTTATGGTATTAATATCAAATCCTCTTGGTAATTTTTCCCCTTGGTCTAAGAGCATAGCAAGATATCTGTAAGCATCGTTCAAGACCAAATCCTCTACAAATGAAGCTACATCAGGATTTTGGGCTGCAGCCTCTAAATCCTCAGCTACTACTTGTCCATTGTGGTCTCTTTTTATGAACGGTTCAAATGGATTTCGAGAGGATGTTGGTAGGTTCATGGAAGATTGTATATTCATGTTGGTAAACGGATCGTTAAAAGCCATGTCCTGGTTCATATCATAGGTGTTGGTGTTGATGTTGGTATTGAAGTCTTGTACAAATTTTGCCATTTGTCGTTTCTTTCTTTAAAGCCTAGTTTCGACCATAAAAGAGGATTGCTCAAATGGGGATGATGATTATGACAACTAATCTATGTTTTTGGTGTTTTTGTGATAAGGATGATAATGCAAGGTAATTATGACATTTTCTAAGGAAATGATGGATGCAAGGTGACAAGATTGCCAAAGAAAGATGTCAAAGGTCAAGGCATAAAATATGCAAAAGTATGGACTAGGAGGAATGTGACTTGGAGAAAGGGTTACCTAACCATTCTAAGCTTAATCTATGTCTTAATTTTAGTTATCAAAGGACTTGTTTAAAGGGACTAAGGGACAATGCCAAAATGACTTGTGAGTTTTACCAACTAGACTATTGAGTTGGAAATTCTCACAAAAAGGGCAATGATTGACAAAGAATATTGTTGATTAAGTCCCAAGATAACCTACTCTTGAAGGCAATGATTTTGCAAAGTGTGATGAGGTGGCCTAATCCAAAGTCTAAGGACAAGTCTAGGTAGGAAAGGATGATTATGAAGCCTAGGGAATGCAAATAACATTAATAATGTTGAACCTAAGGTAAAAATGCAAGCTAATGGTTGGATGATGAGAATTTTGAGCAATTTCAGTTCTGGTTTCTAACAAAGACTTCTAGAAAAGATGTTGGACAGTAGGCAAAGTTTGTTGGATTCAAATTCACTTTTGTGGTGTTTTGATGAAAAGTCAAAATTGTCTAGAGTTGATGGTCTCATTTCCTGATTTGTGATTGTTGTGTATATTGTTTAAGAATCTAGAAAACACTTGACAAGCACGATGTTTTGGTGTAAGCAAACACATGTAAGAAAAACATGATCCTAATAAGCCAATAGGCCCAGGGTTTGCATACTTGATATAGCCCATCGATATACCCCAGATTGGTGCTAAACACCTTTCCTTTTCGAGAGCGGATAGCTTAGAAGTTTGGTGGCATTGGCTCGCCTCCACGACTCATTAACATCATTCGAGCACACCAAATTTGAATTCTTAGGTAATGACTTCCCAAGAACTGCTATCTCTACTCAAGGGGATCAGTAGTGAGTGTCTTCGGGCATGATACTGTACCCTACACTATACCAAGCAATGACCAAAGAATGGTTGGACACTAAAACAAAAGGTGTTTAATTCGGGCATTCCGTTCGTAGGGCATGATCCATGCGGCAAGAGTCCCTTTTCGGATCCATCTCGTCAGAACCATACGCGTGATTCTTGGACTTTCCCCAAGAATCCATTTTTATATACCAGCTGGAAGTCCCTCGGTGTCAAGGTGCTACTGGTCTGAGTCGTCCTAAGGTGAGTACGTTTTCCCACCAGAATAGGCCTAAGTTCTATAGTTAGTAACTATTTCTCTTAGACCCAGGATCGCTTGAAAGCACAAGGGGAGAGGATACTTTGATTACTAAGTCATGAAGGTAATAAAAAAAGAAAAGAATAGGTTTGGTTTTCTGATCACTGAGCTTTCACAAGATGAGAGCATACTCGCCTACCATTTTGCAAACACAGTCATGCAAATTATAAAACATTGTTCTTTTTAATTGTACTAAAAGTAAGTGTGTATTAATCTAAGAAAAATAAAGACACAATGTTTTAGTGTTTATTATTTGACATTCAAACCTACAAAACCACAAGTTAAAAGTTTGAATTATTTGCCTTTGACCCACGAAAAATAACTGCCAAATGCTGCAAACAAAGATTAGTAAAAAAAACTTTAAATGAAAACAACAAACTAAAATAGTGATAACTTTCTCAAAATTAAGCAAAATTTTAAATCGTAGATATCTATAGAAAGCTAATACATAAACCTTCAAAACTCAGAAAACGTTTTGCAAAATACTACAAGACAAAAGTGTTATAAACAAAAACAGATTCGGGTTTTAACAACTTAAAACTTAAAAAAAAACTGTGATCACTAAAATGGCCATAACTTTATGAAATCTTATCAAAATTTGAAACCGTTTGAAGTTCTGGAAAGCTAAAAACGAGATCTAAAAAACTCATTAAATTTTTTAAAATATCTTATTTTCCCATTTTTATGTGTTCAAAAGAAGGTGGCGAGTTTTAATAACTAAAGTTTAAAAAACCACGATCACTCAAATGGCCATAACTTCCTCAAATCATAACGAAATTTGAAACCGTTTGAAATTCTGGAAAGCTGAAAATGAGATCTAAAAAAATCAAAAAAAGTTTTAAAATATCTTATTCACCCATTTTTCTATGCTCAAAAGAAGGTGACGGGATTTCGTATGACTTCTTGACTGTAACCTACAAAACAATGAAAACAAACAAAAAAACACACAAAATTTTCTACAAAACGTCGGGTTCACCAATGTAACTATGGGTTAATTTCAAGATTGATATATCATTAGCAATTAATTAAAAACATAAACCCAAAGAAGTAATGAAGAGCAAAGGAAACATAAATGAAAACATGAAAAATTGAATGATCTCACCCAATGTCTTCAATCTCCATGGCTGACCTCCATTACACCTTCTAACTTGCTGATTGTGTTGCCCTCAAATCGAGTGTGTGAGCAATCCTTGCCTATGCCAATGTCTTAAACAAACTTTGAAGGATTTTTCCTAAATGCCTATGCCTATGACAAAGATGAAATGACTAAAATATTAAATGGTAAAATGGATATAATTCTTCTCCTAGCTTTCAAGAATTCTAGGAATCATGAATCCCTTCCTTATGAGCAAGCATGTCATTTTATAGAAAATCCAATTCTGAATAGACGGATCAGATTGAATCTTGACAAAAACCTAAAATGAAGGGCCAAGATTAAATTTGACCATCCCTAATTAGGGTTAGGGCAAGATCCTTAAATGAAGGGTCAAGATGCAATATGAAGAGAATCAGATCAGTGGTGGAGAAAATATGTGAGATAATTAATTTTAAAAATAAATTTTTTTAAAATTAAAAGATAAGGTGACCCACTTTATGAGATTTTAAAAATCACAAAGATGGAAGGTGGAATGTCCACTTATAAATTACATAATGATTTAAATCATAAGTGGGGATTACTAAATAATTGTCATAATTATTTATTTTGGTGGAATGGAAAGTGGGGTTAATAAATAAATTAGTGAGGATAAATAAATAAGTTAGTAGAAATAATTCACATTATTAGATTCATGGTGGAGATAATGCAAATTAATAAATTCAAGGTGGAATGTCCACTTATGAATTAAATCATTATTTAATTCATACGTGGAATAAATAAATAGGTTTATCCAAAATATGGATTTTAAAAACCATAAATAATCATTTTTCACATTATTTAACCAAAAAATATTAAATGAAAAAGATGGATCGCGTCTGCTCCTGCGAGGATCGAGCTAGGGCATCCGCGCCCTAGCTCGTGGTTGCTTTCCTTGTTTTTGCGTTGTCTGGGGTGGGTGTTCGCTGTGTTTCCGGGCATGGTTGTTCTTCTTTGTGGTGGGGCTGGCTGTGTGGAGGATCGACTAGCAAAGGATCTGCGTTTTTTGAGCTTCTAGTGTGAGCAGGGTCTGAAATCCGTGTGTACGTGTGCTTGGGTGAGCTCTGGGATTTGGACCAGTGCTTGTTTGGAGCGGCTTTCTTTGTGAGAGGCGCTTGGAAGGAGCCCACGGCTGGTTTCTTCTGGTGTTATTTGTTCCCTCCTTGCTTGGTGCAGGTTTGGTAGGGTTGGAGTGGAGGGCTTTGCCGAGATCGGGCGGAGAGTGTGGAGTGGGATTCGTCTCTTCATATCCTTTAGGGGTTCATTTAAACGGCCTAGGGCTTGATGGCCTTTTCTAAGGGCGAAGCCTCTGGGGTTATTTCTGATTTGAATTTCTGAGCAACAATTGGCTCGAAGTCTCCAAAGCAAGGGATGTCGACATTTAATAACAATTTATTTGCATCGGAATTTGGGATGGATGGTGCGGGGCTGTCCTCTGGAGTGCGGATCACAAAGATTAATGGTTGTCTAGAGCATTGCAAGGAGAGACTGAAATTTGTTGTTCCGTCTGAGATGATTGCTGAGGATATTGAATATTACTCAAATCATTCTTTATATTGCAAATTTTTGGGGATGAGGGTTTCATTACAGTTTCTGGAGACTTGGGCCCAAAGAACTTGGGAGCCGGAGGGAGAAATGGAGATAATGTTGTTGGCTAACAATTACTTCATGGTTATGTTTAACTGCATTGCTGATCACAATAGGGTATTTGAGGGAGGACCTTATTTTCATAATAAGGTGGGGTTGTTTATCAAGCCTTGGCATGCAGGATTTAACCCTGCTGAGGAGCTTCCAAACTGCGTCCCAGTGTGGGTTCGTCTACCTCAGTTACCGGTGGAATGTTGCCGAGAGGATGTGTTGCACTTGCTGGCCTCGTTGCTCGGAAAACCAGTGGGAACTTCATCTCAAACCTTGGGTAGAAAGGTAATGACTTTTGCACGCATTTGTGTTGAAATTGACCTAAGTAGACCCTTGCCTGATGCCATAGAGATGTGTGCGGGTTCTTATTCTTGGGTGCAGCAGTTGGACTATGAGACCCTTCCTTTCCGCTGGCGGCTATGTCGTGAATACGGCCATCTGGTGAGGAAGTGTCCAAGATATAAGCCTATGGAGTCCCAGCCTTCTCAACCTTCTCGCAACCTCCCTGGGGCTGATAAGGGGAAGGGCAATGCACCTATTGCAGAGACTGGTATTGATGGTTTTGTTCCGGTCAAGGCCAGAAATAGGAATAGAGGACAAAAGAGACCTTTCAATGAGAGGCAAGAAAAGGGTACTTTTAATAGATTTGAAGCCTTGGATGTTCTTAGTCAACAAGAAGTGAACCCTGGTTTGTTAAACTTGGAGCAGGGGACTAAGGGGCTTGCTCAGGAAGACTTTGTTATGGATTCTTCTCTGGAGCCACAGGGGGATTATGGTAGGAACATGGATACTGCTCAATTGACAGAGGTTCCGGTATGTCAGGACGTTGTTCCATTAGTGGGGGAGGACTCTTCTCTTCCTGAGGGGAATGCGGGTTTTGATTCAGCTAAGAAGTCCAAGCCTCCTAAATTGGGCATCTTGCAAAAGGATATTAAGAAGGGTGGAGTTGAGAAATATACTAAACCTGGTAGAAAGAAGGATGTGGAAAAGATCAAATTGACATGCGAGAATTTGGTGGAGTCAGGGTCGGTAAAGACTCTGGATTCTCATTTTTTGAGCCCCTTGAAATGATCGTTCTTTCATGGAATGTAAGGGGCTTGAACAACGACCCTCGACAAAAAACGGTTCATGATTTGGTTAGAAAACAAGGTCCTGATGTATTTTTTCTACAGGAGACTAAGTTATCTGTTGAGTGTATGCTTAGTCTAGCTTCTAGGTTGTGGAGGAGTGGGGGGTGTCAATGTATTGGTGCGAATGGAGCTTCTGGGGGTGTGGCTTGTTTATGGAATCCTCAAAAAATTCAACCTCTCTGGTGGATGTCTTCTAAATCCACTATGTCTATGATTGCCTCTAGTTTTGAGACGGGGGAGGTTATTCTTTTTTCTAATGTTTATGCTCCTATTGATTTTCGAGGCAAGCAAGCCTTGTGGTCTCACATCAAGTTTGTTCGCAGTATGGCTCCATTCCATCCTTGGATTATGGCGGGGGATTTCAATGCTATCTGTGAGCTGGCTGAGAAGCGGGGTGGCAATGGAAGGTTGGAGCCCTCAGCTTTGTTGCTTCGGGATAGCATCAATTCCTTAAATCTGGTTGATATTAAGCCTAGCAATGGTCAGTTTACTTGGAACAATCGGCGGGTTGGAGATTACTATATTGCTGAAAGATTGGATCGCTTCCTGGTGTTCTGTTACTGGGTTGGTGGGAGGTGGTCTTCCTCCTCTGAAATCTTGGATTGGAGAGGCTCGGATCACTGTCCTATCAAGCTTGCCATTGTTTCAACCCGTGTGACGCATACGCCATCTTTTAGGTTCCAACTCATGTGGTTGCGTGACCCTTCACTGGTGGATCGGGTGGTTGAATGGTGGCGGAATGGTAGACCTGCTTATGGTACGGCAATGTATATTTTTTCCAAATTACTGCAATATGTTAAATATCAGCTTAAGCGATGGAACTCTCAGTGTTTTGGGAATGTCTTCCATGCAAAGGAGTTGGCTCAAGCAGAGTTGGATAGTATCACAAGGAGGATAAGGGAGGATGGGACTTCGATTGAGCTTCTTCAGGCTAAGGCTCAAGCAATGAGAACTATTGAGGAGTGGGAGCTGAGGGAAGAACTGTATTGGAAGCAGAAGGCTCAGATAGAGTGGCTGCAAGAAGCAGATAAAAATACTGCTTTTTTCTTCAATTCGGTGAAAGCCAGGAGACATGGGAATTCTATCTCTGGTCTTGTGAATGATAGGGGAGAACAACTTTCTTCCTTCCCAGAAATTTTGAATGAGGTGAGGCGCTATTTTGCTTCTCTCTTTAGGGAGGACTCGCAAGGGGGGTCTCCTGAGGAGGCCCAGGTTCTTTCTTGTATTCCTCATCTTGTGTCCAGGGATTTGAATCAACATCTTATGAGTGATATCTCGCTTGAAGAGCTTGAAGGGATTGTTTTCCAAATGCAGAAGGGGAAGGCACCTGGTCCAAATGGCTTCCTAGTTGAGTTTTTCCAAGAGTTTTGGGATATTATCAAATTTGACCTTCTGGCGGTTGTTCAAGAATCTCAAAAGAACAAGCAAATGCTAAGAGCCTTAAACTCTACATTTCTTGCTCTTATTCCCAAGTGTGAGGGTGCGGATAGGTTAGGCCAATTTCGGCCCATCTCTCTTTGCAATGTTATTTATAAAATCATCTCTAAGTTGATTGCTGACAGGCTGAAAAAGGGGATTGAGGAGCTGATTTCTGAAGAGCAGAGTGGTTTTGTGGCTGGTAGGCAGATTCTGGATGGGATTGTTATTGCAACTGAAGTCATTCATTCTATGGCTAGCTCCAAAGAAAAGGTGATGTTCATCAAATTGGATATGGCTAAGGCCTATGATAGAGTTCGATGGTCCTTCCTTTGGAAGGTTCTGGGTGCTTTTGGATTTGCGGAGGAGTGGATTCAATGGGTTATGAGTTGTGTTACGTCGGTCTCCTTCTCGGTACTTATTAGTGGAAATCATATTGAGCTATTCAGTGCTTCTAGGGGGCTTTGCCAGGGGGACCCTCTTTCTCCGTACTTGTTTATTCTCCTAGCTGAAGGTTTGGGGCGCTGGATTAGACAAAACGTGGAGTCTGGTATCATTCAGGGTTGGCAGTGGGGAGGTAATTTGCCACCACAATCTCACTTGCAGTTTGTGGATGATACTGCTCTAATGGGTATGGCTACTATGCGGGAGGCTTCTAATCTACGTAGGGTGTTGGATGTTTACTTGGTTGCCTTTGGTCAACAGATCAATGAGGATAAGTCTTCTATTTTCTTCTTCAATACTCCAGGCCCTATTCAACAGTGAATAGCCCATGCTTTGAGGTTCCAGATCGGGATCCTTCCTTTGACCTATCTTGGTATCCCTATTTCGGTGGGAAGATTGCCTAGGGAGTCATGGCAGAGTATTGTTGATAAATTTCGGGGGAGGGTCAATCATTGGACTCATCGGTGGTTATCCTTTGCAGGTCGGGTTCAGCTAATCAAGTCTGTGGTTTAGTCTTTGCCCATTTACAGATGCATGCTCCATGTCGCACCTTTGGGTTTTGTTAAGGAGTTGGACTCTGTGACACGACAATTTTTATGGGCTGGGTGTTTGGAGTCCTCCAAATGGAGTCTGGTTAGATGGGAGGTTGTTTGCAGCCCAAAGCAATATGGGGGCTTGGGTTTGAGGTAGTTGACTTTGACTAGTGTGGCTTTGGTTGCGAAGTTGTATTGGCGATGGTGTAAGGAATATGATAAGAGTTGGGCTAGGATCCTTTCTCAGAAGTATTTTTCGGGGATCCCTCATATTGAAATTCCTCGTTACCCCCTTGTTGGGAGGGGTTCAGTGATTTGGAGCACTCTAAAGAAAGGGGCCACCCTTATTAAGGAAGGTTTATTTTGGATTTGTAAGAAGGGGTCTGAGGTTCAGTTTTGGTCCGACTCTTGGGATGGATTTCCTCCCATCATTTCCCAGTACCCTCACTTGGTGCACCTTTGTCAGAGATTTCTTGAGGTTGGTTGGTCACGGGTGAGCGATTTCAAGTCCTTCTCTGTTTGTGGTCAGCTGGAGGTTGCCAGATGGAAGTCTCCTTATGAGTGGCCAGATGTTGGTTTGCCGGAAGAGTGTGCTGAGTTACAAAGTACCCTTTCTAGTAGGCATTGTAGCTCTCTTCAGGATGATGATGCGCTTGCTTGGTCTCCTAATCCTAAAGGGAAATATACTGTTGCTTCTGGATACTAAGTGTTACTACCCCATATAAGGGATGGGGAAGATATTCAGTGGTGGAAGAAAGTCTGGAACAAGTTTTCTTGGCCGAAATGTAATTGTTTTACGTGGATGTTAGCTTGGAATAAGTGTTTGACTTGGGATAATATTCAGAAGCGTGGATTCCAGGGCCCTCCTGTCTATGTTTTGTGTGGGGCTAATGTGGAGGAATCCTCTCATTTGTTTTTTCGATGCCCTTTCTCCCTCCAGCTTTGGCACTTCTGGTGGGAGGTTTGGAAAAGCCCCTGTGTCCATGCTTCCTCCCTGATTGAGTTATGGCAGAGGCTGGGTAGGCCTCCTTCTATGGCTTCTTTTTTGTAGGAGGTGTGGTCAGTTGGGCCTATCTTCTTGCTATGGCAGATTTGGTTGGAAAGAAATCGAAGGATATTTCGTGGCGAGTAGAAGCTGGTGCAACAGATATGGCAAAGAATATTGGGCATGGTTCAGTAGATAGTGGAAGCTAAGTGTGAGATGGAATTCCCTTTAGAGAAAAAGGATGCTGAGGTGATGGAGAGATTGGGGATTCAGGGGTTGTCTTGGGCTTCAACACATGTCAAGCGTGGGAGGCGTATGAAGCAGAAAGTTCATAGGTCAGGAAAGTGACAACTTCCCCCGCCTGGGGTTCTTAAGATTAATACTGATGGATCTTCCAGGGGAAATACAGGGCCGGCTGGAATTAGGGGGATTGGTAGGGATTCTTCGGGTTCGGTGGTGTTCCTCTTTTCAATCTATGATGGGGTTCAAACTATCAACCTTATGGAAGGGCTGACAATTCTTTGTGCGTTTGAGAGAGCTCATGCTTTGGGATGGAGAAGGATTATTTGTGAATCTGATTCTCAGGTCTTGATCAATTTACTTATTGAGCAGAAAGTGGCTAATGTCAGTTGGCAGTTGGCTGGGGTGGTGCAGCAGATTTTGCGGGTTAGTTCTGTAATGGAGATGGTAACTTTCGTTCATATTCCAAGGGAGTGGAATAGGGCTGCTGTTTGCTTGGCAAAATGGGCGACAGAGCATGATGAGGGCTGGAGAATTGAGGAGTGGGAGTTGGTTCCTCTGGCGATCCGGCATGATCTTCAGAGAATTCTTGCTGAGGATAAGGAGGGAAATGGTGATGGTTGATGGTTTTGGTTGTTATCTTTCTGTTCTGTGGCTCTGGCTTTTCTTGGAGACCTTGGTCTCTTGCTTCCTTTGTAATGTTGTTTGCTGAGTTTCAATAAAGTTTTTACCCCTTTTTATTAAAAAAAAACATTATTTAACCAAAAATGGACAATTAATTAAGAATGTGATAACATTTTAAATAATTAAACATAATTATTCAATTTAGAAAATATGGTTTAGAAATTAAATAAATCAATAAATTTATTTAATTGTGATAATAAGTGACATTAACTAGATAAATGAAATTCATTTATTTAGTGAAGAAAAAGAATTAACGAAGGAAGACTTAAGACAATTAACATTTATTTATTTAATAATCATGAAGAATAAAAGGCCATGAATTAATTAAACAATAATGAATTATTTAATTAATAGTCAGACGTATATTTAGGACATAATTAAATGTCTTAATTATGTCAGGATGAAAATGGTAAAATTAGAATTCGCAGGCATGGACATTTTAAAGTGTCTACACAGTGAAATGCTCCAATCCAACCCATCATGAATGTAGCGATCTGTGCCCGTAGATTTGTTATTGGAGTCCACTATTTTGGTAGCATCCAAGGACAAAGCTGGACAACAATGGCCATCGACTAGACACTCACCATTCGTAAGTGTGGAAGAGTTCAACAAAGTGACATGAATCAATAATGCAACAATATTCGACATTGCACTCCTTATATTATCCCAAAAATATATAATTTTTAAAATATTAGCAATATATTATATTATATTAATATTATTATATTATGATATTGTTATAATCAAATGATCTTATTATTATAATTCACAAAGTTGTCTATTTTTTCTAATAATTAATAATGATACAATACTTAGAATAATTTAATAATATGTATAATATAATATTATAATACTTAAAATAAATAATAATATAATATTATAAATTGTATCAGAGTAATATTTAATAATTTTAATATAGCATTTTATAATTTAATAATAATAATATTAATTACAATTCAATTCATGTATTTTTAAATTATGACTTTTTATATTTTTATAGGTTAAATTTAAATAACACTTATTTTATATTATATTATAATATACTACTTTGATATAATATAGTAATTAAATACTATTATAAATAAACAAATAAATATACTATACTATTATAATATATATTATTAAAAATAATATTAATGTATAAATATAAAATACATAGGAGAGATCTCTTATTTGCTAGTATAATACAAACGAGACATCTCTTATTTCCTATAATAATTGTCAGGGGTTTGAGAGTCCAACATCGGGGACGCAGGGAAAATGCCCTTGCGGCCGAGTGCAGTCCTATCCTGGGACTCGCACCAGTGTTCCAATAAGGCGAACGCGCCGTGGAGTGGAACTCAACCGTTGGAGCGCAAGTCGGATTCAACATGGAGTTCGAGTCAAGCCGGACACCCTGGGGGGTGGACGCAGTCCGAAGTGGACTCATCGGAGGTCGCAACTCAGATAGTTCAGAGATGGACACAAATTGGGGAGCTGGGGTTCAGCGGATCAGGGCCCTGGGATAGAATGCCGTGAAGGAGGAAATTGGGGCCCTTGGCCATTCCTCGGTGTCATCCTACCGTGGTCAGGGATTCGTACTAATAGCTTATATAGGGGAGCATGCATCCTCAAAGTAGTTGAAACACTACACCCAGCTAAAATCGCCAACAAGCCCTCAAAGCGAAGGTTCATACTGCATTGAATGCTCCCAGTGCAGAGAGTTCCAAAAAGTGCAAAACAAGCGCCGCGTTGAGGTCAGCCTCGTCCCTACAAGGGGGACCAGGGCTGTGGACAGGGTAATTCGTCGTGTAGCTCGATTGGGAGAACGCGACGTTCCTACTTGAAGATCAACAGAGGTCATCAACAACAACAACAGTTCTAGTCAGAAGTAGAGCAGGAGTCAGAGGTCACGTGAAGGGGTCAAACAGAGCCTGAAGAGTGCCGTGATTCTAGGGGTAGCTGTGCAGTGAGACAGGGTCTCATTGTTTGTAACTAGTCTTGTGAGAGTAAGAAAGACTCTCTTTTATTGTAATTGAGCCAGAGGCTTCTTTAAGACAATAAAGCTTGTTATTACCCTACATTCGGATCAGCAGCCGCCCGGCTGAGGATTCGTGAGTACCGCCGGTTCGAGTGGGCGCTCCCCCACAAGAACCGAGATTATATTCCGCTGCAAAGAAAGTGAGCTCGGTGTTTTAAGGCAGGCGTAATCCGGATCTGCCCCAGTGGTAGAAAACGGTGCCGCAGGAAGGTTAGGAAAGTGTGCTGTTTAGCGCAAAAAGCTAGCCCTCTGACAGTTGGTATCAGAGCTCAGTCTCTCGATACGCCGAGTTATCATCATGTCGATGAGAACAGCATCAGAGGGTCAGGCAGGTTCAGATGCAGAGCCCGTCTCTCTTGGGGAAGGAAGTCCCTTAATAGAGCAAAGTGTACACGAGGCTCCGCCGTCACCGAGGGCACGGGGAGGATTCAACATGAACCCCGTTCGCATTAGGACAAGGACGAAGGACCGGTTAACTGACCTAGAAGAAAGGATGCAATATGCAGAAGGTGTCGGTTCGGAATACCGACTCAATCAATTAGAGGCGCAAGTCTCTACACTGCAGAGCCAGTTAAGGGCTGGAATCAAAGAGCAGCAGGGGATGGAAGACGATATGAAGTTCGTAAAGACCCTCGTCACGTCGATGTCTCAAGGAGGTGTTGGCTCTGCTCTCCCAGCTAAGCGTCCGTCTGAGTATAGCGGACAACGGGACGATAAGGTCCTAGAAAACTATTTTTGGGATATGGACCAGTATCTTGACTCCATGCCAGGCTTGTCAGAAGAAGCCAAATTCAAGACTGTCGTAACCTACCTTACAGATGCGGCGAAGCTCTGGTGGAGAAACAGAGTGGAGGATATAAAGAAGGGCAAATTAGTTGCCGTGGTAGACACCTGGGCCAAGCTCCAGGAAGCATTGCGAGTGCAGTTTAAACCTGAGAACTCATCTTGGACTGCCCGAATGCAGCTTATGGACCTGAAATATGCCGGTAAGATGCGGGACTACATTAAGGCATTTACCAGCCTGATGCTCGAGATACAAGATATGTCGGAGCAAGATCAACTATTTCAGTTTATGAGAGGTCTACCACAGTGGGCTCAAACCGAGCTCCGGCGTTCTAATGTGACGACCCTTAATGCTGCCGTCGCCGCAGCAGACCGATTGTCCGACTACAGCAGGGAGTCGAACAAAGAATCGGGTGGCCAACAAAAGTTCAAGAAGAAGACTCCGTCGGTGTCGAAGGACAGCAAGGACCTAGCGAAGGCAGGACAAAGTACTTCAACAAAGGCCAGTGGAAATCAAAAAAAGGGACCGGGTCCCAATTCGGCAAAAGGATCTGGAGGTGGATCGAAGAACACAACCAAGACACCTGGTCTATGCTTCATCTGCAACAAAGGGAACCATTGGGCTAGGGAATGTCCAGAAAGGCAGAGAATCAACGCTGCAGAAGGTTCCGCAGAGCAGGATGGATCAGCGACAAAGTTGGGAGTTCAATTGCACGCACTCAACGCGTCGACTTCAGCTCAGCCGAAGGCCACAGCGGCCCAACCAGAAGACAAGCATAAGTTGTGCTTCGTGGATGCGCGTGTAAATGGAAAAGGCATCGTTGCATTGGTGGACTCAGGGGCCACCCACAACTACATATCGGCTAAGAAAGCCAAAGGAATGGGACTCAAGGTGCAAGCAGGCACGAGTACCTTCAAGGCCGTCTCCTCACCTGAACAGAAGATCAGTGGTACTATCCGGGATGTACCCATAGCAGTTGGGAGTTGGCACAACAAGATGGACCTGATGGCCATAGAGATGGAAGATTTTGAGATGATCTTAGGCCAGGAGTTCTTAAGGCTCGGAAGAGTGGCAGTAATCCCTCATTTGGAGAGTCTCATGTTTATGGACCCAGCTCAGACGAGTCTGGTAAAGACGACAGAAAGGAGACAGAGTGGGAAGAACCAGGTGGTTTCGGCTCTGAGCATGAAGAAGTCAGCAAAGAAGAACAACAAAGAACCAATGTTCTTGGCTGCCTTGCTTGGAGGGTGGGATGAATTGGATGGTGTCACTGAGGCACCCGTTCCGCCAGAAGTCGACGAAATCATATTAGAGTTCGAGGACAGAATGCCAGAGAAGCTGCCGACAGAACTTCCACCGAGAAGAGCGGTGGACCATCGTATTGAACTGCAGCCAGGAGCGAGGCCTCCTGCCCAGGCACCATATCGGTTGTCTGGCCCTGAGATGGTTGAGCTTAAGAGGCAGCTAGAAGAGCTGTTAGAGGCGGGATACATTAAGCCGTCTCGTTCACCATATGGAGCGCCAGTTTTGTTCCAAAAGAAGAAAGACGGAACACTGAGGCTATGCGTAGACTTCAGGGCACTCAATAAGCTAACCATCAAAAACAAATATCCCCTACCCTTAATAGCAGACTGTTTTGATCGCCTAGCAGGGGCGAAGATCTTCACAAAGTTAGATTTGAAGCAGGGCTACTATCAGGTCAGAATTGCAGCAGGGGATGAAGAAAAGGTGAACTGTGTGACTCGATATGGGTCATACGAATTTATGGTCATGCCTTTCGGGCTGTGCAACGCTCCGGCGACTTTTTGCACACTTATGAATGACGTGTTCCGTCCGCTTTTGGATAAGTCAGTGGTGGTGTATCTAGATGATATCCTGATATACAGTAAGACCATGGAGGAACATAAGGTTCACCTGGCGGAGGTGTTTGAGTTGCTCCGGGAGCACCAACTCTTCGTAAAAAAGGAAAAATGTGTTTTCGCCCAAGAGGAAGTTCACTTCCTTGGTCATATCGTGGGCAAAGGTTTGATCAGGCCGGATCCAGAAAAGCTCCAAGCAATCAGGGATTGGGAGCCGCTTCAGAATATTCACGAAGTGAGGCAGTTTTTGGGTCTGACAAACTACTACAGGAAGTTCGTGGCGGGTTATTCTAAGATAGCCGCCCCTTTGACGGATCTCTTGAAGAAAGACAGAAAATGGAACTGGTCAGACAAGTGCAAGACAGCGTTCGAGTTACTCAAGGAGAAGCTCACCACGGAACCAGTGCTTGCCCTACCTGACTTCAGTAAGCCTTTTGAGGTGCAGAGTGATGCATCGGACTTTGCAGTTGGGGGTGTTCTTATGCAAGAAGGGCATCCAGTGGCTTTCGAGTCGAGAAAGTTGAAGGATAGAGAAAGGATCTATCCCGCCCATGAAAAAGAGATGACAGGGATCATACATTGTCTTCGAACGTGGAGACACTACTTATTGGGCGCACCGATCATTGTCAAGACAGACAACATCAGTTCAACATATTTCAAGACACAAGCGAAACTCACACCAAAGCAGGCTAGATGGCAAGAGTTTCTAGCAGAGTTCGATTATGAAATCCAATACAACCCTGGCAAGCAGAATGTTGTGGCGGATGCACTGAGCAGAAAAGCACAGTTAATGGCAGTAGAGGGTGAGTCAGAAAGTGATGAGCGCAATGCAAGTCAGGTGACTCTCTCATCAGAAATGGTTGAGAACATCAAGCAGGGCTTGGTGGAAGATCTTCAAGCTGCAGCTCTGTGGAAGCAGTGTAAAGAAGGGAAGACTAGGAAGTTCAGTGAACAGAATGGAATCATGATGTTTACGCAGAACAGAGTCTATGTTCCCAGATTCAAGAGTTTAAGAAGAGACCTGATGTACGAGTGCCATGACACATTGTGGGCAGGGCACCCTGGACAAAAGAGGACTCTTGCGCTCTTGGAAAGAGGGTTCTTCTGGCCGATGATGCGGAAGGATGTAGATGACTATGTCCGAAGTTGCCTCATTTGTCAGCAGGACAAGGTTGTAACGCAGGCTCCCGCGGGCTTGTTGCAACCCTTACCAGTTCCGATTCGACCTTGGGCCAGTATATCAATGGACTTCATAATAGGCCTACCCAACGTCGATGGTTATTCAAGCATAATGGTAGTAGTCGATAGATTCTCGAAGTATGGGATCTTTGTGCCGTGTCAGACACCGTGCACAGCGGAGGTTGCCGCCGACTATTTCTATCGGAACGTGGTCAAGTATTGGGGTGTCCCACTAAGTATCATCAGTGATAGGGACGCCCGCTTCACATCAAATTTTTGGACAGAACTGTTTAAGCTCATGGGAACGAAGCTCCTCATGTCCACAAGCCATCACCCGGAGACCGACGGTCAGACCGAGCGGATCAATGCAGTGTTGGAGGATTACCTGAGGCACTTTGTGTGGTCGGACCAGTCAAATTGGCCGAAGCTTTTGGATTCCGCACAGTTCTGCTACAACCTACAGAAATCGAGGTCAAGCCAGTACTCGCCGTTTCACTTGGCAACTGGACAACAACCCTTGACCCCGCATACCATACTAAGTGGATATAGAGGGCCATGCCCCACAGCAGTAGATCATCTAAAGGATTGGCAAGATAGAGTCGACTTGGCTCGCCATCACATGGTTAAGGCTGCAGAAAGAATGAAGGAGTACGCGGACGTCAACAGAAGGGCCGTGGACTTCAAAGTAGGAGACAAGGTGCTCCTAAAATTGGATTTGATTCAGTTCAAGCCACCGAGGGGCTTGAGCCATGCTCTCATAAGAAGGTTCGAAGGGCCTTACGAGATTGTGGAGAAGGTAGGCCAAGTGGCCTACAAGCTGAAACTTCCAAATCACATGCGTGTACACAACGTATTCCATGTGAGTCAGCTCCGTCCAATGCATTATGACGCAGAGGACCGCAGAAGTATCCCTAACAGAGGGCCAGCAAATGTGTTGGACAAACCCAACGTGCAGATACAGGAAGTGCTTGCAGTGAAGGAGCGCAGATTCGGCAACTACAGGTGGCGTGAGTTCTTGGTACATTGGCAGGGCCAACCCAGGGATGAAGCAACATGGGAAAAAGCAGAGAGCCTGTGGAAGTTTGAAGACCAGATCCTGGAGTTCCTCCAAAGGGACTCCCAGGTTCAACTCTAAGCCCCGAAAGAAAGTCGGGCGCATTCTTCGCACCAGTCCATCAAGGTGATTTGTGTGCAGGCGTCAGGGACGTCGCCTATTTTTAAGTGGGGGAGAATGTCAGGGGTTTGAGAGTCCAACATCGGGGACGCAGGGAAAATGCCCTTGCGGCCGAGTGCAGTCCTATCCTGGGACTCGCACCAGTGTTCCAATAAGGCGAACGCGCCGTGGAGTGGAACTCAACCGTTGGAGCGCAAGTCGGATTCAACATGGAGTTCGAGTTAAGCCGGACACCCTGGGGGTGGACGCAGTCCGAAGTGGACTCATCGGAGGTCGCAACTCAGATAGTTCAGAGATGGACACAAATTGGGGAGCTGGGGTTCAGCGGATCAGGGCCCTGGGATAGAATGCCGTGAAGGAGGAAATTGGGGCCCTTGGCCATTCCTCGGTGTCATCCTACGGTGGTCAGGGATTCGTACTAATAGCTTATATAGGGGAGCATGCATCCTCGAAGTAGTTGAAACACTACACCCAGCTAAAATCGCCAACAAGCCCTCAAAGCGAAGGTTCATACTGCATTGAATGCTCCCAGTGCAGAGAGTTCCAAAAAGTGCAAAGCAAGCGCCGCGTTGAGGTCAGCCTCGTCCCTACAAGGGGGACCAGGGCTGTGGACAGGGTAATTCGTCGTGTAGCTCGATTGGGAGAACGCGACGTTCCTACTTGAAGATCAACAGAGGTCATCAACAACAACAGCAGTTCTAGTCAGAAGTAGAGCAGGAGTCAGAGGTCACGTGAAGGGGTCAAACAGAACCTGAAGAGTGCCGTGATTCTAGGGGTAGCTGTGCAGTGAGACAGGGTCTCATTGTTTGTAACTAGTCTTGTGAGAGTAAGAAAGACTCTTTTTTATTGTAATTGAGCCAGAGGCTTCTTTAAGACAATAAAGCTTGTTATTACCCTACATTCGGATCAGCAGCCGCCCGGCTGAGGATTCGTGAGTACCGCCGGTTCGAGTGGGCGCTCCCCCACAAGAACCGAGATTATATTCCGCTGCAAAGAAAGTGAGCTCGGTGTTTTAAGGCAGGCGTAATCCGGATCTGCCCCAGTGGTAGAAAACGGTGCCGCAGGAAGGTTAGGAAAGTGTGCTGTTTAGCGCAAAAAGCTAGCCCCCTGACAATAATATTAGCGTAGTGCTCGCTCTTCAACTCTTGCGTAATTTGCCCTCAAACAGCATTGTGCCACGTCTTTATATAAATGTGCTGTTCCATTTATTCTACGCGTCACCCTATTTCGCGCAACCTATTTAACTGGGTGAAACTTAAGACAACCAGTACTACATCCCTTGTGTCCGTAGCCTCGTAATTAACTCCAAAAATAAAAGGATCATTCATATCTCTAAAAATCGTAATCGTACCAGCTCTAGCCTGCGCACGGTATTAATTTTACCTCGACTTTCGGGGTTTTGCACGCTAGTTAAAATATCTCGTGTCTATGTGTATTCACTATTTGCCTATTTCCATTGTTTTTTCAAGCAGTCTTTTTTTGAATGAAATGGCTATGGCGGTTATGACAGGAGGAGAGCAAGGAAACATTAGGAGGAGGAAGGTAATTTCTACTTTAATGCGCTGTTTTAATTAAAACCCTTACATTATTACTCAATGGTTGCTAACCCTTTATTGCTTTTACCAGTGGCGTTGGGTTATTTCTTTTAACTAAGAAGGGGCGAACCTTCAAGCAATTCGTTCTACCAGTTTCAAGCTGTTTCACGGCGCGGTACCTATTGCAATGCAAACCCATTCATTTTTAAGGCAATGGCTGTTAACCCTCCATTACTTTTGCCACTGGTGTTGAAGAAATTTCACAGTTGAAGTGAATGTCGCTTTCCAAGGTATTTTCTTACAGTAATTTTATTTTTGAAGTAAAATGTATATCGCAAGACGTTAAATTATTTTGTCTCACCACGGTTTTTCTTTTTCGTTTTTCTCTTTCGATTATGTGAGTTTTTCTCCTTAAATCGAAAACTAAATTAGTGTATAAATTTTATTTTATTTTATTTTTAAATTTTTTAAAGAACCCATCAGGAATGGCCACAATTGCAGCATTTTTCAGTGTTGTTAACGCCATGGTGATACTCTAAAGGGCAGAAACTCTGATAAAGCATGACTGGCACAGCGTACATGAGTGACAGGTAAGGATTTTTATGAATCCTTGCTTAGGCAATGAAGCTTGTCAGTGTCTAAACAAATTCATCCACTATTCCATTCATCATTCATGCTGTGTGTATCATTATATATATTCTTAATACATCTCATTACTGAAATGAGGATTGCATTCTATGTATGTCTTTGATTTCAGAATAAGTTAAAGCACATTAATGCCCGAGTAAATGATATTTCTTTGTAGTTAGCGGGAATTCTAAAATTTAGTCAATTCATACCCTTGTAAATTTTGGCATCCCCAGCCTTCTCCCTGGCTGCTTCGTCAGTCACAATTGACTTTTAATTCCACTATCCTTAAAAGTATGTAACTTATTGTTCTTTTAGATTATGCAGTGAGTACTGTTTTTTATCATTTATGCTATGCTTTTCCAGTTGGGATACCGTTGGACTTACAATACTGTTACTTGTGTTCCTATAGACTGTATGCCTACAGTTTGATTGATAAGGAGGAGATATTTATCAGGATTCAGAGTCAAACTGATTATTGACCCCTTTTTCGGTGTGAGTAGAGTCAAACGAAAAGTAGATATACAGCTGCTGCTTCAATCTATTCACAATAAATGAAAAATAATGCACACACACACACATATATAAAATAGTATGGCTCTCGGAAAATTCACCTCCAGCAATTCACCGTTGGAAAATTCACCTCCAACAATTCACCATGGGAAAATTCACCGCCATTATATATATATAATAGTATGGCTCTTGGAAAATTCACCTCCAGTAATTCACTGTTGGAAAATTTACCTTCAACAATTCACCATGGGAAAATTCACCGACATGACAAATTCACCTCAAGGAAAATTCACCACCAGCAATTCATCGCTGTGGAAAATTCATCACATATCTATGTATTATATGTACATATACATGCATATCTATGTATTATATGTACATATACATGTATACATACATATATACATATCACTTCCTCTCTCTACCTCTTCTATATATCACTTCCTATCTCCTATCTTTATCTTTTTATCTCTCCTCTCTCCCTCTATACATTTATCTCTTCTATTTCTATCGATCCCTCTCTCTTCTCTCTCTTTATCTCTCTTGTCTACTAATTGACCTCATGTACTGCACCAATGTATGCAAAAAAATAGGTTAAATTTTTCCCTAATTGACCCTCCACCCCTCTTCGGCGTACCCATTACACAAGAAGGTGTGATTGCTAGTGTACATTTATTTATACATGTACATACATTTATGTGTACGTGTATATATATATATATATAAAACATATGTGTGTGTGTGTGTGTGTGTGTACATACTCATATATATGTATATCTAAGTTACCGGATTTGCCTCTCGAACCCCTGGTTTGGGTTCTGGTTCGCTCCTAGTTTAGATCCTGGTTTGATTTGCTGGTGGGTTCGACCAGGATCCTTCATTTTTGAGAATTTATCACACATTTGTAGAGAACCAGAGGAATACTACAAACTAAAACACATTACACCTCTGTTCTCACTGACTTGATGTACTCTCCAACATCTCTCTTCTCTCATGTGGAGAGTTAGAACTGCTTGGCCATGCCTTTGCATCATTAGGGAAGTTTTGGTCTTTTTGACAATGTCAAAAAGCATGGTTGCATACAGATTAGGCAAAAGACCTTTCCTTTTAGATTAGCAATGCATGGAAGATTCAAAAAGTATCCTTGATATTACAAAAAAATATGTGTTTATACACTTGAATTGTGCAGTCACCCTTTGGTTCTTTCAAAGAAAAATCTTCCTATGCCACTGTTACACTGCACATGTAAACCAAATTTTGTATTGTGGAGCTATATTAAGCCACCACTCTCAAGACCAATGTAACTATGATACAAAATAATGTTTGAGACTGCAAGAAGACATCAAAATGGCTAGTGTACTAAACAAATTCTTATGATTTCTGAAGAATGCTGATAACTCTACTCAGTTGGCTTCTTTTTTCAAAATCATACAAATTGAACCCTGGCATCAATAGACTCTTTATATCAAGCTACCACAATTCAAGTTTCAACGATGAATATTCATCATGCATGTTTTAAATGACATTCAAGTTTATGGTGGTTTTGTTGTTTATATGATGTTATGTGATATTCTAATCCTAATTCATGCTTCTAGGCTGCATATATATATATATATATATATATATATATATATATATATATTTTTACAACTTTTTGTACTAACGAATCCAAAAAGAACCGAACACTCCCCCCTGTCCCCGTGAACCTGAACCCGAACCAGTACCGGGACCGGCTACTTATAAATATGTGTGTGTGTATTATAGAAATGGGCAGTTCTCCCTATCGACTTGGTGGACAGTTGAATTCTACAAAATCTTGTGCATTTGGTGGACAATTGAATTCTACAAAATCTTGTGCTTCTACAAAATGTTGGGCACATACATACAAATGTGTTCAACAAATGTATATATAGACACAAATGTATATAAAGCTCCATAACATATGTACATGTTTAATTTTCTCAGTTTATCCATGCATATATATGTTAGCTCCATAAAATCACCTCATTCAGCTCTTTTAGCATGGATAAAATCAGGTGATTTTATATATATATATATATATATATATATATATATATATATATAGCTCCAACATAGATCCAACTCCTTGCAGAAATTTCAGATTGGTTCTTGTGAGAAGCTACAGAACATTATGGTGCCAACAACACTCATGATTCTGTCTGTACGAAGTTGCAGAGGTTTGCAGAGAGTAGTAGGATCTGGTGATCTTACAAAGCTTACAAAGTTGTACATTAATTAGTGTCCTGAGCTTGTAGGGTTGCCACTCCTTGACGAATATCTGTTATTTAGCGTAAAACAAATCAGTGTTTATAGCAGCTCCGAATGCACCAGCCAACTCATGAGCTGAATAAACTGATATGATCTTTACAGACAAATATACACATACATACATTAGGAATATGAAACACTCATTTGTTATATATATGTATCAATAGCTGGCAACCCCCAAACCTCAGGACACCCATTAATGTGATGATATATAGCTCAGGACATATCGTATAGCTCCAATTATATATAGCTTCAGGGGTTGACAGCTCATTATATATATATATATATATATATATATATATACATATGTACATACATAAAGATTTCATACACAGTTGTATTATATATATATGTTACACACGCATGCATGCACCCACGCACGCGCACACACACACAGAGGTATATGTATATATAGAACATTATGCTGCCGACAACACTCATCAGTACACAGACGCACATATATGTATATATAGAACATTATGCTGCCAACAACAGTCATCAACACACACACCACTCATCAGCACACACACAGATATATGTATATATAGAACATTATGCTGCCGACAACACTCATCAGTACACACACAGATATATATATATAGAACATTATGCTGCCGACAACACTCATCAGTACACACACACACACACAGATATATGTATATATAGAAAATTATGCTGCTGACAACACTAATCAGTCTGTCTATACAAAATCAAAAATTTCCTGTTAAACGGGAGTATTGAAATCGTTACCTTCAACTTATGAATGCATTTCCGTATTATTGCATTGTTGCAATAATTAAATTCCATATATTCTGGTACATTCAGCTCTACATATATATGTTATACATAAAGATTTCAATACCTGAAGCTATATATAATTGGCTCTTGATACATATATATAATTGCAGATTCCAAGTGTATATATTTATATGTATATGTGTGTGTGTGTGTGCAGATTCCACGGGGACGTGTCCCCCCCAAAAATCCCCGGACGTCTTGGAGACTTGGGGACTTGGGGGGGACATCGGCCCACCACCAGCGCCGCCATCCCACCACCAGTGTTGCTGTCTCCAAGATGCCGCTAGGACTTCGAGGAGGCTGGGGTGTTATCAAGACGTCTAGGGGACTCCTAGTTGTCTCCAAGATGTATAATTCTTATACTCATACATCTTTTTATAACTATTTTTTCAAGTACTATATGTATTTCAGCACCCTGCTGCCCCCTTGCCGCCATCCCCCTACCACCTCCAAACTTAGACCCCCCGTGTCTCCAAAACGCGTCCCTTGCCACTCCCCCATCCCCGTCCTTGAAATCCCTTGGAACTCTGGTGTGTGTGTGTGTGTGCGTGTCATATATATATATATATATGTTATACATGTACATGCACATACACACACACACATATATGCTATACATAAAGTCTAAAGATTATATATGTGATACATACATATACATGTATAACATATATACATAACATACATACATACATACATACATACATTATGTAATGTATGTATGTATGTATAACATATATACATACATACATACATACATTATGTATGTATCTGTATACATATATACATGTATAACAACCCCACACACACACACACACCAACTCCTCAAGCACAGGGCACTGTTTATGTATAACAACCCCACACACACACACACCAACTCCTCAAGCACAGGGCACTGTTTAATAATCAGCCATGTTAGCTCCATAAAATCACCAGTTCCTGACACTCTTTGCAAATCTCTGCAACTGTGTATAGACAGACTACTGAGTGTTGTTGGCAGCGTAATGTTTTGTAGCTTTTCACAAGAGTGAATCTCAATTTGCTTCAAGCAGCTCAGTCTGTCAAGACTTGGCAACTCCTCAAGCACAGGACACTGTTTAATAATCAGCCATGCTAGCTCCGTGAAATCACTCGTTCCTGATACTCTTAGCAAATCTCTGCAACTGTGTATAAACAGATTGATGAGTGTTGTCGGCAGCGTAATTTTCTGTAGCTTTTCACAAGAATAAATCTCAATTTTCTTCAAGCAGCTCAGGCTGTCAAGACTTGGCAACCCTACAAGCTTAGGACACTCATTAATGTACAACTTTGTAAGCTTTGTAAGATCACCGGATCCTACCACTCTCTGCAAACCTCTGCAACTTCGTACAGGTAGAATCATGAGTATTGTTGGCACCATAATGTTCTGTAGCTTCTCACAAGAGCCAATCTGAAATTTCTGCAAGGAGTTGGATTTGAAAAAGGTTGGCAACCCCTGAAGCTCAAGACACCCATTAATGTGATGATATATAGCTCAGGAATTTGTACATATAATAATGATCCAAGAATATATCTTAAAATATATATGCACACACACACACATATATGTATATAGCTCATAAGTAGGGTCGGTGCATTTGGAGCTGCTATAAACATATTAACTATTAAGTTCAATATATGCGTGTATGTATGCCATAACCTGTATATCACAGCTCAGGACATATAAACATGTGTTTATATTTGGTTATATATAATTTCTATAACCATTCAGTCTACAGACATGTCTAAAGATATTCATATGAAATATCTTGAACAAATGAGTGTTTATAGCAGCTCCAAATGCACTCACCCTACAACAAATGAGTGTTTATAGCAGCTTCGAATGCACCCACCCTACTCATGAGTGAAGTGTATATAGCTTATGAATATCACTTCAATGTCTATGTAGGATCATTTGGAGTGATATACAGTGATATACGTAAGCTTATGTAATCTGACCTTCCAATTAAAATATTCTACTCTTGTTGTAGCCTTCTCCTAAAATTAAAATAAAGAGAATATAAAGGACGGCATCGATTGATCGATCAGGTTTCAGAAGGTTGACCGGATTCCTGATAGGTGAGCTAAGTGAAGGTACATGCATATCAGGTTAAAAAAATTCATGACCCCATTTTCGAAGTCAAGAGGGTGAATTGCACATTTCTAACACGGGCACCCTGCTAGTTTACAGATTCTGTACATAACATGCCATTCCCCCTTCACTATCTATCCTCCACCCTAGAATAGTAGGGGCAGGTATATTCTAGATCCCAACTGCGCCCCCCTACTATTTTAAGGTAGTGGGAATTAGGGGGAAGGGGAGGAGGGGAGGATTCGCTTGCCTACCGTTATATGGCTATTTCTGCCACCCGCAGCCTGCCATAGGAAGATATAGAAGATAGTATATTGGGGGGAAGAACAAGATTTCTATGATGAGCAAATCCAAATATTTCCTTTGTCGAACAAATCTGAAACCCAGAATCAAGCCCTGCCCCGCGTAGTTTCATGCCCAATTTTGATAATGTCCCCATGTCCATACCATGAAAAGATTTCATTAGTCCCCATGTCCATACCATCAAAAGATTTCGTGTGTCCCAAAAATCTAAAACAAATCATGTGAGGTGTCGAACAAATATAAAGATTTCATGTGTCAAATCAAAAGATTTCATGTGACTAACGAATCTACTCTCCCGATTTCATGTGACTAACAAATCCACTCTCCCGATTTCATGTGTCCAACAAATGCACAAGATTTTGTAGAATTCAATTGTCCACCAAGTTGATAGGGAGAACTGCCCATTTCATATATATATATATATATATATATATACATATACATACATAGATATATACACACGCACATATTTATGTATGTGTGTGTATATATATATGTATATGTATGTATGTGTGTGTGTGTATATATATATATATATGTTGTACATATACAACACACACACACATATATATATTTATATTGAACATTATGCTGCTGACAACACTCATCAGTCTGTCTATACAGAGTTGCAGAGATTTGCAAAGAGTATCAGGAACAACTACAAGTGATCTTACAAAGCTTACAAACTTGCACATTAATGGGTGTCTTGACTTCAAGGGTTGCAAACTTTTTCCAGATCCAACTCCTTGCAGAAATTTTAGATTGGCTCTTGTGAGAAGCTACAGAACATTATGGTACCAACAACACTCATGATTCTGTCTGTACGAAGTTGCAGAGGTTTGCAGAGAGTAGTAGGATCCGGTGATCTTACAAAGCTTACAAAGTTGTGTATTAATGAGTGTCCTGAGCTTGTAGGGTTGCCAAGTATTGACAGACTAAGCTACTTGAAGAAAATTGAGATTTAATCTTGTGAAAAGCTACAGAATATTATGCCGCTGACAACACCCATTAATTTGTTTATACACAGTTGCAGAGATTTGCCAAGAGTATCAGGAACTGGTGATTTTATGGAGCTAACATGGCTGATTATTAAACAGTGTTCTGTGCTTGAGGAGTTGCCGAGTCTTGACAGACTAAGCTGCTTGAAGCGAATTGAGATTAACTCTTGTGAAAAGCTACAAAACATTATGCTGCCAACAACACTCATCAGTCTGTCTATACACAGTTGCAGAGATTTGCAAAGAGTGTCAGGAACCGGTGATTTTATGGATTTAACATGGCTGATTATTAAATAGTGCGCTGTGCTTGAGGAGTTGCCAAGTCTTGCCAGACTGAGCTGCTTGAAGCAAATTGAGATTCACTCTTGTGAGAAGCTGCAGAACATGTCAGGTATTGAAGAGCTGAATGTACCAGAATATATGGAACTTAATTATTGCAATAATATGGAAATGCATTCATAAGTTGAAGGTAACGATTTCAATACTCCCGTTTAACAGGAAATCTTTGATTTTGTTACTGACCTTTCATCTTTGTTTTGTCGTTTGTTCTTACAAGATATGCCTATATTTTTCGTAAGTAATGCTTGAAGTGATGTGTAAATGAAAAGAATTGAGCATGGATAAACTGAGAGTATTTTGTCTTTTATTTCAGAGTATGCCGTCAAATTCTACTGTTTTGATCGGAAAAGCAGGGGACGGGGCAGAGTCGAGTTTTGACGAATATCTGTTATATATATGTTATAAATGTATATATGTATACACACACACACACACACACACACACACACACACACATACATATATATGCACAGGAAGGGAGGATTCTCGTAAAGGCTGGCGAGTCTGGTTTTACACTTGCTAGTTGCATTTGCTTAAAAGTTTCTAAGGCCTTTTCAACAAATACATTTTGAACATATCATGCAATGATGGCATTCCATGAGACCAAATTTCTTTTAGGCATTTTTCCAGATGGTTCATGTGCCTTGTCTATGCTTCCACATTTTGCATGCATGTCTATCAGGGCACTTGCATCCTTTATGCTTTTGATGGATTCCCATGCCCTGTTCCAAAGCTCCCATTTTGGCACAGGCAGGGAGGATGCTGGGAAAGGTTGTGGAATTTGGCTTTACACCTGCCAATTGCATTTGCATCAAAGAAGCCTTATCAAGGAATGTATTCCATGCATACTGTGCAATCATCACATTCCATGAGACATCTCTTTTGAAGCATTCTGTCAAACAGTTCACGTGCCTTGTCTATGCTTACCCATTTTGCATACATGTCTACCAAGGTAGTTGCAACTACAACATCTGAGAAAAGCTGTCTAGAAGGTGTTGATGCACTGCAAGCTATCTAGAGCGAATTTACATCTTATGTTGGCTGGTAATTGGTGCAAACACAGGTGTATATGTGTGAATATATATCCATACATATACCCCAAGTTGTCTAGAATGAATCGACATCTTATATTGCCTGGTAATTGGTGCAACAGGTGTATATCTGTACTCATATATCTATACATATACACATGTATAAATAAAGAGAGTGTCTGTGAGTATTTACATATACATATACGCATACACATATATAGCTACAAATTCTCTCTCTATATATAGAGAGAAAGAGGGTGAGAGAGTTTGTGATAGAGAGAAAGAGGGGGAGAGAGTTTGTGGGTGAAGAAGCAACATTAAAGACTAAATACATATTTATTATAGTCTTTTAAAATCTAATAGTATGCCAAAAATTCTCTCTTCATTTGATATAGCTTTTAAAAAATTAAGTTTGTTATAAAATATAATACAGTTATATGTTTCTCAAATTAAATCCCGTGCATAGCTGGTGCACAGGGGTGTAAATACATGTTGGTGTGATTGTGGCTACATGCACGTCCTATGCATCATATGTGAATGCATGTGCATGGATACACATGCCAATTGCCAAGTATTCTTGTATATAGATATGTTGGCTAAACTTGATGGCTGTTGTATTTATGCATTTTTTCCCTAGAATACAATAATTGCTTTTGGAAGACTGTATCACATGCATAGGAGTTTTTTCAGTTTTGGCAGACTTTAAAATATTCTATAGAATGAAATTTGTAAATATAGCTAGTGTATGATGTTTTTTTCTTTAACCGGGGTATTCCTTAGCATTCAAAGAACAAATTTGATTAGTTAGTTTAAAGGAATAAAAATGCACACTCTGCATTTCTGTAGCGCTTAGTATTTGGTGCATGAACTGACTCCTACCCAGAGCGATTAGCCATTGCTACTTCTAATTAGCACAACCATCACACAAACTTATACACAAAATTCAATAAAGAAAAAATTATGCACAAAATTCTCACTTGAATGATTTCAATATGTGATAAATTTTCTTTGAAAATCAGATTGTCTGGATGGGATTTGAAGTTCCCTGTAATTTCCTACTGCATCATGTTTGAAGTAGGTGTGTCTCTGCTAGCTTACTGAGATCTATTCAGATGCATGTTCATTGATTATTGATAAAAATTTGTTGAAATAACCATACAAAATGAATGTCTGCTTGTATGTGCTATTCCTTCTGAAAAGTTCGTTTCTCTTGCAAGAATCTGAATACTTTATTTGAATTGTGCTTTGAATGGTTTTGTGAAAGGAGGTTTTTGATGGACACTGTCAAAGCGAGCCTAACACCCTTGTCATGCTATCATATTCTGCAGGTTATTTTACCTTGTAAAGTGAATTGGTCTAGGTACCTTACCTATGAAGAAAATTTGTCCAACTTCTGTATTGGATTGCCGGCATGGTGGGTTGAGCCTTGCACCATCGTTTTTTGGAGGTTCCTTGAACTTCTGAAGAATATTGTTACAGGTACCTTTATCTTTTGAAGAAAATTGGACTAGCTATGGCATTGGATTGCATACATCTTGGTTTTTTTTCAAATTAGTTGCTCTATTATAGAATATTACTATGTATGCTTGTGAATGCTGAACCATTGGAGTGAATGGCCCTGCTTTTGACGATGCTTGCAGCTGCATTCTCCATCTTTAGTTCCAGCATTGCTGTTATTATAATTATGAAGTCAGCTTTAACACATGTAGTAACAATTATGAAGTCAGCTTTAACACATGTGAAGGGAAATGCAAGGTCTGTCCTAGGTATTACCTTGTTTAGATTTAACCTTCTCTACGACCAGTTTGGGGTATGTCTGTAGCCTCTTTTTCTAAGGAGAGGATTGGATCGATTGATATGCTAGCTGAGTTGACGGGTTTACAGTCTATTAAAAAACTTGATAAGATTCTAATAAGAACAAGTTTCAAAGAAACCTGTAGTCTTAGAAGCATCTCATGGCATGGCATTTTTTTCTCTTTCTTGCTTTTGCAAGATGTTATGAGTATTAATTCTGTATTGACTGCAGGTAAATCTAAAGCACAACCTTTACAAATGGCTTTGAAGAAAGTTCTAGAGGACACAAATATTTCAGTCCCTACTACTTTGACTGCTAGGGCAGCCCTTCAGCAAATCCAGCATGCATCAGTGCCACATACTTTTTAGACGGGAGGAATGATGTTTGGATCTTCATCCACTTCCACTTCTAGTGTCGCTAGGGGGACAGCCACAGGGAAACGCAAGTTGCAGACATCACAAAGTAACCCCATAGCTAATATGTTTAATGTGTAGTTGAGAGATGAGATAGATGAATCCATTGGCAAGTTCTTTTTTGCCAATGGAATTCCATTTCATGTTACACGGTCTCCTTATTATAGGGAGATGATGGCTATGGTGGCTAAGGGAGGAACATCATATGTGCCACCAGGTGAGACAAAAATGAGGACCTCGATCTTGGATAAGTGCTATTCCAAGATCAATATTTTGATGGAGAAGATGAAGGCATGTTGGGTGGCATCTGGGTGCAGTATAGTTATGGATGGGTGGACGGACATTAGCCATCGTCCACTCATCAACATCATGGTCACATGTGCAGAGGGCCCATACTTCCTTAGAGCAGTTGATTGTACAGGGCATCGCAAAGATGCTGATTTTCAGTTTCATCTCCTCAGGGAGGCTATTGAGGAGGTTGGGCCACAAAATGTGGTCCAAGTAATCACAGATGCAGCCCATGTGTGTAAAGCAGCAGGGAAACTCATTGAGGCAGCCTATAGACATATTTGGTGGACCCCATGTTGTGTGCATGCCATGAACAATGCACTCAAGGACATGGGGAAGATTGATTGGATTAGAGGAGTGGTCACTGATGCGAGAGATGTGCAGATGTTTATCTGCAACCACCACACTTCCCATGCACTCTTCAGGACCTTCGCGAAGAAGGAGTTCTTGAAACCGGTGGAGACCCGATATGCATCATATTTCATTCTCTTGGAGAGAATGATTGAGTTGCAAGAGGCATTGCAAGTCATGGTTATGACTAATGAGTGGAATAGGTGGGCCGAGGCCAAGACAGCACAGGGGAGAAGGGTGAAGGAGATAGTGAAGAGTGATGTGTTTTGGACTGATGCGAAATACATTGTCTCCATCATTTCTCCAGTATTCCAGGTTATCAGATATGGGGATGGGGATGCACCTAACCTTGGAGAGGTGTATGAGTGCATCGACTCTATGCTTGACCAGATGAGGGCTGCTGTGCAAGTGAAGGACCCCTCTCTAGCATTCTACAATGAGCACATCCGGCCAATCATTCAGCGCAGATGGGACAAGTTGAACACTCCTTTGCATATGGCTGCCTTTGCCTTGAATCCTAAGTGGTACATGGCTAGACCAGGTAGAGTGACACCGATTCAGGATGATGAGGTGAAGGCAGGTTTCTTTAGGTGCATAGAGAAGATGTATGATTCTACAGATGCCAGCACAATTCGCACTGAGTGGACCAGATTTGCCACTCTTAGAGGCTATTCAGATGCAGCAAAGGTGGATATAGTTTCTATGGCACAGGAGGACCCACTTTTGTGGTGGAATTGTCATGGTTCGAAATCTTTGACCACCACTCTAGCTATTCGTCTGCTATCCCAGGTTTCCAGTTCTTCAGCTGCTGAGAGGAACTGGTCTACATATAGCTTCATCCACTCTCTTAAGAGGAACAGACTTACCTCTAAGAGAGCAGAGAAGCTTGTGGCTGTACACAGTGCTTTGCGTCTCATGGACCGCAAGACAATTGTGTACAAGGAGAGTCCAGCGGCACGATGGGATGTGGAGCCAGAGGAGCCTTCACAGATTGATGAGGATGATCCTACCACTTCAGATGCAGGGCTGGTTGGTGTGAGCTTGAGGGATCTTGACCATGTGGAGTCCAGCAGTTCCAGTGATGGGGAGTTTGGAGATGATTAGAGGCCTCCATTCACTACATTTTGAGTTTCGACATTTTGGCATTTTGTCTTTTCAGTTTTCATTTTGTAATGCTACTTATTGTAATGAACTAATGATGAATCATGTAATCAATTAATCATCTTTATAGACTTTGTCATATCATCATATCTCATATGACATCAGATATTTATATTTGGGGATAAATTTATAATAGAAATCTCCAATTTGATAATTTCATTTGTCAAATTTTATTTAGCAATTAGCATTCAAATATCTTCGTATTTAGATTTAGTATTTCAAATTTTGCCATGTTATAATTTTAAATTTTAGTATTTTACTAATTTCCTATAGTTTCATTTGAAATGTAATTCTTATACTGCTATACTATTATACATCTTTTCAAAACTAGTTTTTCAAGTACTATAAGTATATGTATAACTATATCAGCGCCACCCCCCCGCCACCCCCCCCCGCCGCTGTCCCCCCGCCGTCTCCCCGCCGTCCCCAAACTAAGGCCCTTTGTCCCCCCCGTCTCCGAAACGCGTTTCCCCGTCCCCCCGTTTCTCTGTCCCCCAAGCCCGTGGAACACTGGTATTAGGTTAATGGTGTATTTTGGTTTTCCACTCTAGTATTTTGTTGTAGGAGTCATTTTTTAATCTTTTGAAGTTCAAATTGAGGTTTGTTTCTCCATTCGATAATATCAACTATTTTGTTTTTTCCGTCATCTGCTGGGGAGTTTAGAGAAGAAAATGTGGTAAGAATAGTTTGTTCAAAGTGCCGAGTTGTAGTTGAGGATGTTATCTTTTATGATATGAACTTGGGGATTATTCAGACATGTTTTCATATTTATTCACTTGTTAGTCCCTGCCTATTAAGGCGGAGACTTACGTTTTCAGTGCGCTAATGTCTATTAATTCATTCGTTGGAAATCGTGCTAAGGGGGGAGGGAACTGTTTATCGTATGGTTTGCAGCATTTTCATTATTAAATTGAAATTTGGGCTGTTTTTCCCAATTTTCTCATTGACAGCTGATATTTTGCCCGCGGTGTTGTATTTTTCCAATTGCAATTCCTTCTTGGGAGGAAGAGAGGAAAAAATTTCATCCGTTTCTAATGTTTTGCTGCTATAGACATGTCTTTGCTGCGAGGGTTTCCGTGGATAGGTGGCATTGTTGATAGTAGTTCACATGCCTTGTCTGTACCGCTACATTTTGCATACCATATGAATAACAAAAGGGCAACACCAAAATAAACCCCAATATTTTTAGATCTACTTTTCGTTTATTCTGAATAGATTGAAGCAGCCGCTGTGGAGAGACTGTCCTGCAAAATCTGCCCATCAATCTCGTTGGCATTGTTAACTGCATGAGACAATTTGTGCAGAATATTGAGGTAAATTGCTTGTTATGGTTTCAGCAAGTTTTTAACTGCAGTAGTTGGTATTGGATTTTAATGTCTATATTTGGTTAAATACTGGAAAACTTTCTGTTTCATTCTCCTTTGTTTTGTGCTTTTGTCTCTTGCTCTATTTCTTCACTAGTGTTGCCTCTCCTGACCCTTGAAATTGGGTATCGGCTCTGGTATGTCTTGGAGATGCTATGACAATTCTAGCCATCTCCAGGTGTCTCCAGGGATGCCCCTGAAATTCTGGGAAAAAAACATAAATAACATAAAAGCAGAAAAAATTACCTAGTGACTGCCAAAGCCCTATATTTCTGGAAAAATGTACCTCACCAACAACATCCAAAATTGAAAACTAAACTCTAATTTATTTTTTAAACAGTAGCTAAGGACGAGAGACTGGGATTTTCTAAAAAGGACAAGGTGCAGCTTTCTGGGAAGAATTTGTGGACTTTGAAGTGGAGATATAGGATAAAAATAATACAGTAATAAAGAAATGTGATAGCTAGATGAAAAAAAATGTCTTCCATGTGCAGTAAATCTCATGTTAATCTTTCTTAGAATACCTTTTGTTGAAGAAACCAATGCACTGACTGCTATGTTACTTTATGAGTCGAGGTAATGTGATAAATGAGTTAAGAAGGTAATGCGATAAATGAAAAATTTCTAGGAATCAAGAATTAAAACACCACCAAAGTTTGAGGATGTGAAAATGTAATCGCAGATGTGGACAAAGTAAATTTAGCAAAGGATAAGGAAAACGTTGCACAAGTTGTTGATGAAAGAGACCCTGAGTGAGAGAAACTAGAAATCTCTGCAGCGACCCCGATTGCTTCATCTTGTTAGGGTTTTCCCCCGGTATGTCAAACATTTTTCTCAGTCCACCCAATTTCCTAATCCCCCTCTCCAGCCCCCCCGCCCGGCTGTCGTCCCCCCACCCCCCAATGTAAGGTACTGCCGTAGACCTCATTTTTGGCTGCTTGTCCTTGTATTGCTCAGGGCATCCTGAGAGATAGAGGCCATTACTGAGCTGGTGGGCTAAAACCCTACTGCTGTTGTTCGACACCATTGATATATTTGTGGGTTTTTTGGTGTTTTGTGAAAATCTATTCTATGGCAGAAACCGCCTCTGTTTGACACGCCAAATTGCACCTATATTGGGACATGCCTTTTGTAACGACAATTGGCTATTCCCCTGGCACTCTGGCTTGCTGTGATTGGTTGAGGTGGATTTAATAAACCAGTGAGTTCCAGAACTTACAGGTATAACTATAGATGCTCCCAAATGTTTTATCTAGATAGGGGGACCATTGACTGCTTTACTGTTTGTAGTAGCATGAAATCTATCTTCAAGAGAAATCATATAATTATATGGACATGGCTGAAAGCTCAGAATTAAAATCTGGATTTTCAAAGATCCAATGGCTTCTAATAGTTACTAAAATTCAGATCTAAATTATTGAAGAACCTATCATTCTAGTCCAACAAGTCATGTAACATCAGTGAAATGGTTATGATGTTTGGCTTTGTTACTGAAGTTGTTGGATCACTTGGATAAGCAAGAAATAGATATCAATTCTAAATTTCGACTAGATTGTAGACACACTGCTATTTGATGCACTTAGTTTTTGTTTTCTGCAGACCCATGTACACCAAGCAGAATGTTGAGAAGAAAGTTATCAATAAAAAAATTGAGGAAATAAAATATCTAAGTTACCGGTACGCCCAGAATTGGCCTTGGGTACGAAACAAAACGGTACAGATATGTGGTATGGTACAGATACAATACAAAAACGGCCAGGAAACGGTTTTCAGACTGTGGTTACAGGCAGGAAACAAAATGCCACCTGTGGGTATGAAAAGTTTGTTTCCGGTTCGTACCCGGACAGAATCCACATCAACTTTTTTGGAATATTATCTGATATTTTCCCTTCAAAGGCTGTAATTTGTGATTTTTTTCTCATTTCAACTTTGCTCACATTTTTCTCCAACGAAATACATTGTTTTTAGGGTTTCTCAGGTGCCAAATATTTTTGATATCTTTAGGATGGCTGAGATATTTGATGAAGAGCAGCTGAGTCAAATTAGGCATGAATAAAATGTTGGAGATTCAACATCAAAAATTGTATTATATTCCTTTACGTGATTGTTTTGTGCTCTTTGTAAACTTTGCATCTTGTGTTATGTAGATGTTAAGGGCAGCTTTGTTAGAATTTATAATCGGGACTTGGAAGATACCACTGTTTGGGAGGACATATGACCATAGTCCATTTGACTCCCCTAAACTTTTGAGTGCAGATTCTGATGTTCTCAGTGGAAGTAAGGCATGAACTATGCTAGTATCCTTGCACATCTCTTCGGAAAGATGTTCTGATGGTGGTACTAGTAATATAGAATGTTCTAAGCACCATAGAAACCAGATCTCTGTTGGAAGTGATGGTTTAGGATATTGAGATGGCATTGTGTTTGGTCTTCATGAGAAACAGGTCGCCTTGCTATTCCTCCTTTCTACTGATTCACAACATTGAACCATAGCATGAGGATTGAGTAAAAATGAACTGGCTTTACATCAGATTGGGAGTATGAGGGCCCTTGTATTGTATTATTAAATTGACTATGAAAGTGGTGGTGTATTGTTGCTATATTATTTGTGATAGTGTAAAAGATTCTTTACTTACACTCACTTAAGCTTACTTAGCATGTTTTTATCTAGTTGTATTTATTCATGCAAGTAATTAGTTTATTAGCTATTTGCTCTAGATTTGGATAAGCTTTCTTAGATAAGCTTTCCTCCTTAGATAAACTTTACAGCTTTGTTACCTCCACTTGAACTCCATGTATTATGTGAGACCTTGAATTACCTCATGATTGCATAGGCCAACTCCAGTTGAACTCTGTGAGACCTTGAGTTACCTCATGCATTGCCTTGTTCTATATAAAGCAATGACTAGTTGTATATTTTATCACACAAACTCTTATTTGCTATATAGAATACAATTTATTCTAGCATATTTTTTCTGTCATGCTTTCCTAATCTTTCATTGTATCTTGGGCTGATTTAACACAAAATCTTACAATTTGACTATTAATATGGTGGTGTATTTTGAACTTAATTACAACTGCAAATATGTATATATTTCTGATTTTTATATGTTTTTGTATTAACGTACCCAAAACGAACCCAACCCCCAATTTTTTTTTGACCGAATCCGCATACCAGAATCTCATACCCGAACCTGAACCCAAAACTGAACCGGTAACTTAGTGAAATATTATAAAACCTCTAAATTAGAAGCTGTATATAAATACATTTGTCAGCAATGAAATAACAAACACAAGACATCAAACCTTACAAGAAGCTTCATGCCTAACCATGAAACACCAATTACTAATGTCCATCTGACATATATGCCAATGAGTTGAGGCTAAAAAATGAATCCTTAAAAATCAGAAGGAAAAAGCTAGCATACATCCATCTGTAAATATTTGTGGGGCATATTCATGTCTCCCTTGAAAACACGGGTATTGTCCTCTAACACGTGAGTGAGAATGGAGGATAGAATTCTCAAGTAAGAATTTATGGTAGCAGTCTATTCTGACTTATATCAAAGACGTGGAAAACCCTAAAACTGTTACAATGGACCTACTTGGTGTCCAATCCAGCATAAACATCTTCAATCTAACAAGATATATCCAAATACAATAGAAATGTATAAAGGTAAAAAAGAAACTTAGAAGCTAATTAAAAAATAACCCAATAATCAGAACATTCAGTTTCAAAGTCTTGTGCATTAAACAACATAACAATAAAAATAGATCGCTAGTACCTAATCAGACTCATCACGTCAGATATTAATAAGAATAGATCCATGGATAGTGAGAAGTATATGATGTTTCCACATCTCATGGATACCTATGTGTATACTGACCTAATAAAAGCATTGTATCTTGCAGTTCACTTTTATTTGTATTTCTTTTCAAAACTGGCTTCCTCTGGAAATACTGATCACCGGGCAGATTATTTGATCTACACCTGGGGATCTGAGATCGAATTTTGAAATTGTTTCTACTTCTAAATTTTGTGAGACTTGTCTTGTGCTTCTCTGGGAAGAATTTGCATTCTGCTTAGTACACTGCCACTGTTCCTCTTTGAATGTTGAACCTACATTTGAGTCTACAAGCCTACACGGTGATCACCTCTGCCATGAAAAGATGATCTTCATACACTGCAATTAAGCCTTGGCCCCAATAAGAGTGATTATTTATATTCATGCATCACTACAAAGTACAAAGTCTTTCTCTTCAAGTTAGTATCTTAGCTATTGATCTTCTTCTCATTTCTGTCTGTCAAATACTGCCCAAAAAAAAGGAGGGGAAACAATTTGTTGCTGTTGAGTAGCTTAGTGGCTTTCTTGTATTACAGGTTGCTCGTTTGAGGTTACATAATACATAGTAAATAGTGCCATCCAAATACATTTTACTTTAGGCCTCCAGAAAAAAATAAAATGTTTGCAACTTCTACAGTTTTGGTACTAAAAAACAGATGATTCCACAGGACTTAAAAGGAACAGCTTCCAGAAATCATGTCATAGGTATATGCCACTGTGGCATATAGCTTGTTAATTATGCACAAACATGGATAACAACCTTCCAAAACTGCTAGCACTGTTACTGTCAAAGAGAGAATCTATTTGTTCTAATAATGTAGTCTAATTTATTTTACAAGCTTTGATTCACCAATATAAGACTACATTTTACTAGTTTAGTAATTACTTAAACAGGCATTGTTGCTTCTTGCAAAAATTATGTATAAACAAAATTGAGCTGTACATTTTTCTGTCTAACTCCCACAAGTAATACATTTCACTACAGTCTGTTATAGACATCGTCTTATTACAGCAGCTAAGAATCCAGGCTGAAAATGAATTTAGAATATCAAAAATCTTGGAAGCTAACTGATCATCAGAAATGAATAGCAGCCTTGGCTTTTTCTGAGTTAAAATCAAAATTTGTAACAATGAATACCCAAAAAGCTACTTTAAAGATTAGCTCGTGCTGGATAAGATGGAAATTTTTCTAGCAAGTTCAGTATCAATATTCCGCATTCATTTGCTGATTTTAACACCAAGTGGTGTGAGGAAAGATATATATAATTTAAAAACAAACAAAAAAATAAAAAGATGTTGTGAAAGGCCTTCAGGGGATATGTATTGTTTAAATTTCATTATTAAAATGGAATTTGGGCTGTTTTTTTCAATTTTCTCATTACTTGGCCTGATTTGATCAAAAAATGAAAAAGTACAATGGCAGATGCAGTGCTTGTACTGAATCATGGCGGGAAACAATCTACATTTGGTGGTCATGTACAGCAAACTGTTATTTATGTAGCGAGAGTGAATCGTCGCGACTCCCCCTAGAGACAAGATTCTGTTAAATGTTTCATAAAAAACTATAGGTCTGTCTGTAGTGCAAACTGTGACGATGAATAATTCAAATGGCAAAAATGTGTTTGGATGCGATGGGAGAGGACAAATTAGGTTTGTTTGGCACACTGAATGTGGATGTATTGAAGGAATGGGACTGGCATATATGTGTTTGTGTGGATCAAATGCATAGCTTCCAACTCATGGAAAACCTAGTTATTGTCTTATGCATCAGTTGAGGCCTGCAAACTTTTAGTTTTAATGTTAACAGACTTGTGTAATTGTTTAAGTACTGTCTGTTTTACTGTAGATACGATACATGTCAATTTCCCATTTATTACGTTGGTTATAGTTGAATGAAGAACCATTAATAATTGAAAATTTGAGTTATCTTTTTTAATTTTTGGTTTATTCTTCTAAAATCTTTATGTAAATTGTAAAACTTTATTTTGATTTACTTTTTAATTTTGACGTATGTAAAAAAGTTGAGTAAGAGATTTATTATAATATTATTGTGTTATAAATAGTTAATTTTTTATGCAATGACAAACAAAATTACGGTTCTAAGTTTCTTTTTATTGAATTGAAATTATATGTAAAATTGTTCTTCAAAAGGTATTAAATTGTCATTTCATTATGCATAGAACTATCAAACATGAGACAAAATATTTATGATGGCTATTTTTAATTTTAAAGATCTTGATGGGCCAATAATTCCATGTGCTTTTTTTTTATCCGTGCAGTTCCAACAATTTTGTATGGATCTGGATGGGAACAAAAACTTGAATACTCCTGATTCCCTGAATGTTATCTTCCTGGTCTTCACTTGTGTTCCAGAGGAAGGGTGCATATGCTGCAAGAACATGACTGAAACAAAATAAAAAAACAATATTATTAGTAGAGATTTGACATGAAACATTGGCAAACAAAGAAAAATAATTCACTTCTCAAAGCAAACCCAAATCATGTAATTGAGTTGAGTATGGACAAATAAAGAAAACAATACACATAGTACAGCGTAAGCATACCTGAACTATTGCTCTCTTACTCTGCAAACAACATTTATCAGTAATTAGATGGTTAGGTTGTCCAGTCGAAGTGAAATATTCAACCAACCAAAACACAAGAATATAAACTTGGACCTTAGAAGCTTAGAAATAATTGATAAGAACTTACATTTAAACTGATTTGTGGAAGATGTGCGAGTAGTGTGTAATAACATAATGAAATAACAATGGTGAATTTTATGAATTATTTTGCATCCGAAATGCACTGTCATTTGTTCCCTATATTTAAATTAGCACAATAAATACTGAAGGGAAGACAATTTTTGAATGATCAGATATCCAGAAATGCTCACATAGAATACATTTCATAGATTACCTGCAAAAGTTTGCTTTCTATTATTATAATAAGAGATCTCTCTTCTAACAGTGTCAAGTAAGAGAATGAAGTTATGTTGTTGTAAGTGGGGAACTCCAAGTAGTTTATCTCACCAACAACCAATATTTTTGAAACCACTTGAACATATGAATGTAAAAAGAAAAATCCATAATAATAGTTAGCAGTTAATTATGTCAAATAAATCATATATGCTGCAATGTGTAAATAAATAATGAAAAAAAAATCTAACATACAGAATACAATAGATCTTGATTTCAATAAGAGAACATGCTTCATTGTATTCTAGCAGAGAAGCATTAGTCATTAGATGCATTTGAAAATGTGATACAGGAATTTGGACCAGCTTTGATTTCTCCAAAAACAATTTCCAAAATCCCGTGCAATAAAGAACAAGACCAGGAAAGTATAAAATAGGTTTTCTAATGTTTTTGAAAACTAATTTCTGGTTGGGACTACCCATATTCAACTGCATGTTGCGTGTGTAGTGATCTGTTGTATACTGTATGTTTGCTTTTTCTTTCCCACTTTACATAATTCTATCAAGCAATTGCACTTTTTCTTTCCCACTTTACATATTTCTATCAAGCAATTGCACTGCTACTCCAGATTCATATTTGCTCTTCTCTTAATTGCTCTAAGGATGCTGGTCCAGAAGATCCCTTCTCACTTCTCACATTTAGTTGGATTAGGTGTGGTAGGTTTTGAAGATCCTTTCTTGCTTCTGTGTGGACTAGGATTTGTCTAATTACTAATAGAATGTTGCTCAAAGTGCTAGAATTTTCTTTATTTGTCCGTACTTGGGCCAGTTACAGCAACAGGCACTGCAACATATACCGTACCACCCAAACAGTAATAGCTATGTAAGAGTTTTCATCCTTGCCTAAAATTGGCATCATGATAACAATGATAATTGTTGCTTGAAATATTGTAAAGCCTTTTCAAAAATTTATTTAAATGTGCATTTCCTGCAATTATGGAATTTCATGAGAGCATGTTTCTTTGAGACGTTTAAAATGTGGAAATATTTGGGCAGAATGTAGCACATGGTTTATGGGTTCGAAAAGAAGTCCTTCCTTAGGGTTTCATACTCTGTTTTGACACAAAATTGGGTTATATTTTCATTCTAGCCTCCTAATAATTTTTCCATTTGGGTTTTGTTTGTTTTGTAATATGTATGTAATGGAATCAACTCTGAAATTACCCTCATGCCTATCTGGCTGCACACTTCTCGACCCTTTCACTGCATTTCGTAATAAATCATTGTGTGCAGCCATAACGTAGTTGCATTAATTAGGTAGCATAGTCTGTTTCATTGTTGTGTTCTCTATTTTGCATATGGCTTTGATGC
>VDFB02223844.1:0-27428 GCA_007258455.2 Sequoia sempervirens
AATATTTAACCAATCCTAAGCACTAGATATCAAAGTTACAAATCTAAATTTGAAAGAGTTATAATTTTATCCTTCATGGAAAAAAATTATATGTTATACGGTGAGTCACTTTTTAAAAATGTTGTTTTCTGAAAAAAATTAGTTTTTGAGGGAGATGGAAAAAGAAGTGCAATATGATTCCAAAAAAATTGAAAAAGATATATTTAGAATCTACAGATAAAATTTCACGAAACTCTAGTTTGCATCATCTTCAAATTCCTCACGGTTTAGCTGCTATAGGTGCCTGAAAGTGAAGATTTAGTTAAAAAAAATTATTTCAGTGTCTAGTTTGGCCAAAAATTGTAAACCACTATTGTGGGATCACAATGCAACACAGAAAGGTACAAATGCACTAGTTCTTGATGAGATGAGATAACAATAATCAAGAGGGATGATGAAGCCCCCAAGATCATAATCCCATGGAAAATCAAACATTAACACAAAGGAACACACATGGTGATGAGAAAAGATGGAAGAAAGCTTCAATTGTTTGTCCAACTCATTGTGGATTAGATCTAAGCTATTTTTTCAAAAAAATAAATGTGTACTCACTCTGGATCAATAGAACTCATAGTTGTCCACCAAGTGAGAAAGCTTAAGTATACTCACTCTAGGGCTACAAAACTTCTGGTTTTTTGTGGGGTGAGAAATCCCAAGAGGTGAGAAACAAACCCTCAGTTGGTATGCACTCACACATGCAGGTGGCTATGGGGAAAAGTTGTGCCACAGAATGGGATTTTCCACTCAACCATATTAAAGTTATACCTCCTGATAACTTTAATAAGGTACCACAAAGGACAATGTTGTTTTGTGCTTCATGAGACAAGCAAAGCTTGTATGCTTAGACTCATGAAAAAATGCAATGGTACCATAGGCATGCAAGCTATGTTATGCAAGGCGGTCATGTAAATTTAAAATATAACATGAAAAATATGTTCAAATGATTCTTTTTAAGATCATGTGAGGTCTATAACTTAGGGAACATTGTGCCTAATGTCTTGAAGAGAGGACCGATCAAACAATAGAATACTCACATTAGGGGATGCAATGTGTCACATCAGGCCACTAAGAGGAATATAATATGCTATGATATATCATGCTTATGAAGGACATCACACCCAATTTCATCTAGAAAGTGAAAAACACATCATATGAAGTAACAAGGCTGCAAGCTAAGAATCAAGAAAAAGAAAAAAATACAAATGAATAATTCCAATGTATGCCCCCACTTTAAAGGAATTGCTACACATAATTCTGTGAGTAATTACTTTAAAGTAGTGAAAGGAAAAAAGAAAAAAGAAATGAGAGCCAACTTGGAAACACCCTATTCCAAGTCATATGTTTACAAGTAAGGCTGCTTCATGTGAAGGAAAAGGAACAAAAGAAAAAGAAAAACGCTAAAAGAAACTAACCACCTGAAATACATAAGGGATCTATGGTTGGGGTCCCGGTATCGTTCATTACTACAATATTTTTGATTAAAGAGGAGCTCAAAAGCTGTCATCGATTCCCAAATGCAAAAATGAAGAATGACCGAGAGTGAAAATAAAAAGAAAAATAAAGTTCATAAATTTTAGGTCCAACCTCGGAAGAGGGAACTTTGAATCTTAACCTTTACATGCCGAAAAGGAAAACACAAAATTGAAAAAGAAATGAAAAGAAAGGAGAAAAATAAAGTAAATGTTTGGATTAACCGCACGGCGCCGTCAATGCGTCATCAAAAGAGCTCCCTAAACCGTTTGGTCCTATAAAATTTCTCAGGGTGTCTCAATGCTGTGTCATCAAAAAGGTTCGCTTTCCCTAAAGGTAAAGTAAAAGGAGCATTTTGGTCAACATGGAAGAGACATAGGGTTTCTCAATGCTTTGCTTCATCCCCAAAATGAAAAACACAAAACAAAAGTGAACAATGTACGACATATAGAAGAATAGAGGTACAAATAGAAGAATGTCACAAGAGAGGGGGAACATCAAATATCACATTATGGGGGAACACGATACACACATAAAAGTTCAAAAAAGAAAGCAAATAAAAGAATACAAAAAACTAGCAAGGAGAATGCAAGGTGAATGCAAATCAACCATCTAACAAGTCATCCACCTCCCAATCATGTTCAGTGTATTGCGAGGGTGGTTGACTATCCAAAGGGAGAATTGCAAGTGGCGAAATAGGAGAAGTACCAGGTTCTTCACTTGGTGTGAGAGATTTATCATTTAAGCTCATGGAAGATGAAAATAAAGAATTTAGATCGCTATGCACCTCTTCACTATTTTAGATATCTCCCCCTCCTCCTCATCATCTAGATTAATCATGACAAGAGGATGGATGGTAATTTCTAGGGAAGGGGTGTATTAGGAGTTGGGGTTGTTGTATTGGATCATTTTCTTGTGATGGTGGTATCGTACTATCTTGTCACGGTTTAGAAGGAGGAGGGTGGTAAGATATGGCTTCTATCAAACGCAGAGGTTGATTTTCCTTGTTTTTGTCTATTTGTAACTGACGAGCAAGTAGATGATGATAAGGCCTACACTCCCTAGCACCACAATTTCATTTGATTCTATGTTGAAGTTGTTGAGGTGTAAGAGTAGGTTGAACCACCATAGGCTCCTTTTCTTCCTAAGGGGGAAGAATGGAAGGAAAAAAAAGGAGATGGGTCAATCACTTTCTCCTTTTGCTTTATATACTTGTTTTAAATGTGAGAAGGTATGATGAGGTTGGTTTCATTATCTTGTGGATGTTTTGATGAGGAAGGTGAAGTGTTCATGTTTGTTTGTTCCAAAGTTGGTGGCTCAAGTTTACGTTGTAGCATTGTCTCATCTAGGATTGGGATAGTGGAAGTGGAGGGGGATTGGTTATGGAGGGACAAGTCAGCAATTTTCTTTGCTTTAAAATTTTGATAAGCAATGAACAATAAATGTTTTCGAGGTGTGATGGGCTCCATGGGCTCTAGCCAAAAGGATTCTAAGGTGAAATTTCCTTTAGAAGACAAAGGGTTAAAACCACTATGGTGGATAGTGAATATTTCATTGTTATGCATAAACTTTAAACATTTTTGTATGACTAAAGGAACAACTTTCATTGAGTGAAGCCATGGATAGCCTAGCTGCAAACACAACTAATCTGATTGTGCAATGATAGAGAATGTAACATCCACTGTCTTAGATACTATTTGTAATGGAAGAAAGATCAATCCAATTGTAGGGCATGCGAAACCATTGTGTGTTTTTATCCATAATCTTGGTTGGTCATAGTTATCTTGATATAGCTCATGTTATAACATAAATTCCTCAATGATCACATTCTCACCACAGGAGGGATCTATGAGTATCCCATTAGTGGGACTATCATAAATATGTCTGGCTATGTAGAGAGGACCATCGAGAAGATTCAAAAGAATATCTTTAGAAGTGAAAGAATATCAATATTTTAATTAGGTTGGCCCTTACAAGGGATAACGTCTATTGCTCCTACCATTTCATCCATAGGATTAATAGTGGTTGTATCAGGATGTTCAGTCTCTTTATGAACAATCATCACATCATTTTTTTTATTTTCATTGGCTTTCACGAATGACACATTATGTTTATGCATGGGATTGGTAAACAATTGCAAATTTTGATTGGGTGGGGCAACAAATGTATTGCCTTTTGTATTAGCATTTGAAACGAATAGATGTCTAGAATCAATGAGGTATTGAACTATGTGTTTAAGACACTTACATTTTTTTGTGTCATGTCAATTTTTTCCATGATAATGGCAATAGGTGTTAGGTTGAAAGGTTGGAGGCAAAGGTTTAGTTGTATCTAATGTTTAACAAGAGGTAAGGAAATCATTTTTTTTTGTATATGTTGGGTCATGGTGTTATGAAGAGTGTCTGGTAATGGTGTAAATTGTCATGTTGGATCTCCATAACTGTAAGATATCATGGTTTTAACAAGTGCTACTTGGTTGTTGATGGGTTGAGGTGATTTTTTAGGAGGGGGAATTGTAAAAAAACATATTTTTGGTTTTCAAAATGGTTGCAAGTTGTTTTAAGTGCTAGGTTTATATTTCTCAGCTTGGCTAGAAGTGGATTTGGCATCACGACTAGTAACTGAGTTGTGATAGTCACAAAGGGTTGTGTGTAAATGCATGAAAGAAGGAAATTTCATCATGGTCAATTTATCCTAAAGTTGAGTTTGTAAATTTTTGATAAACATCTTTTGGAGATGTGAATCAGGAATCTTGACATCTGCTTGAGCATACAGTGACTAATAGCATGAAATGAAATCAGTTACTTTTGAATCCACACTTTGTTTACATCACATTAAATTAGCCATTTTATTTTTGGGAGTCATATGGACTTGGAAATGACTTATAAAGGAATCCACAAGTTCATTAAATGATCGAATTGAATGATTAGGTAAGTTTGAAAACCACTCCAAGGCATTGTCCTTTAAAGTCCTACACCAGTTTGGTTAACAATTTATCATTAAGGAAAAAATCACTGCATAAGGCTATATAGGAATTGACATGTTTAGCAAGGTCTCCTTTAACTCCATACTTCTCAAACCTAGGCATCTCAATTCCTTGTGGCATTGGTGTTCTTAATATTTCCAAAGATAATGGGCTACTACGGACAGAGTAGGTGGGTGGTGTGGTTTGGTTTTCTTTTATGGTAGATATTTGTTGTTGCATGGAAGAAATAGTTTGAAAGAGTTGTGTAATGAGAGGGTCAGTGTAAGTGGTATGAGGTGGAAGAGAGAATGGTGATAGAGTATAGGTAATGTTGGGACAAGTGAATGAGACACTAAGATGGGTGAAGGTGGTGGAGGATGGAATATTCGATACCACAAAAGAACTAGAAATGCTAGTTGGAATAGTGAAAGGAGTCACATGACTAACATGTTGCATGGTTGTTATAACTTGAGGAGTGGTATAGGTAGGTATGGACGCTACTTTCGAAGGAGGAGGAATGTGAGATCCTCCTTGGCCAACCATAGTGTTTGTTGGTTGAGATATGTTAGAGGCATGTTTTGGGCATATCTCAACAATTTGTTACATAACATTAAGCCCTCATCACTTTCAAGAATTCTATGGATGTTGTCTATAACATAAATTGTAGTGATTGAAATTTTTTCAAGACATAAGTTTTGTTGCAAATGTGTTAAATCCTCATGAATGTTAATGACTTTATCTTGCAGAATGGAATTAGTTTGTGTGTCAACATGCATTGTATGTGAAGGTAAAGGTGTACTAGTAGTAGTATCAATTCTTAATGCACCATTTTCCATACTAGGAGCAGGAGCTCGAGACAACCCAAGGTCCACAATGAGTGTGTCATCACAGGATGCCATGAGTCAGGAACTTATTCTCACTGAAGTATTATCAATACCAGCACCAAACACTCATACAAATACCACAAGAGGTGGATGAAAATGCAATGCAATCTAGAACTAATAAAATGAAAATAACAAGAATTATGTAAACTGAAACATGAATGTAGTACCAAAAAACAAAAGTACAAAAAAATACCTAGAAAATATCAAAAATTACAATGCAAAAAGCATAGGAGGATTAAGTTGCCCAGTGTGGTGAATTAGTCCCAATGATGATTTTTTGAGATTTTTCAAAAAAATTGAATGCAATTTTATGTCTTTTAGATGCACAGATGAAACTACAATATGAAATGAAATTTTTTTTTGTTTTCCAATGCAAAAATGCAAGCTATTTGAGCTTTTCACTAATGCAATTTAAACAATTCAATACCTAATGCAATACAAATGAAACCTAGGATGCACTAAAAATAAAAAGAAAATATGCTCAAAATTTAGGTTCACCAAAATGTGGACAATGATTTTGGCACCTTGATGCTCTCTAACTCTTCTAGGGTTTTTCACTTAAAAGGAGAGATGGGAAAAAATGGGAAAATTTTTACACTCAAATTTAATGTAAATGAGATGTAATATGCCTAATTATGATGTACTAATGCATTGATCTAAAATAAAATGATTAAATGATGCAAGACCTAAGAAATGTGAAGTGTTGGAAAACACATTGTAATATGCAAACACACCTAAAAATGCAAGTAAATGATGAAATAACTGAACAAAATTGGAGAGGTGCACTTAGAATCTAAAACTTGATGAGGAGATATTATGGAATCCTGAAAAATTGGCTGAAAATGTTGACTAGGAAACTTACACTAGGTTGGTTGACTTAGTCCCAGTTTCATGCAAAACTTGTCGGAACATGAATCTACTAAATGGGTATCCAAAAATGCAAAAAACAATTTTTAGGCCTGGAAGTGGGACTAATTCACTAGTAGTTGCAACTTATTCCACCTATAGATTTTGGGAATCTCAGGACAAAATCTTGTAGCTTGAGGTTTGCACTTACTTTTCTAATAGTTGTCCTCTCTTGATTCTGCAAAAATGGGATAAAAAGTGTCTCCAAGCTTGAACTAGGATTATGTTGACTTGAGTGACTTTGATGACTTCTTGACCACTTTTCAACACTAATTTATTTGACAAATCTTCCTATAAAGTCTATAAAAACACATGCAAAGAGGGAAAATGGTTAAAGGTTAGAGTATATGGGTTTTCCTTGATCAAACCCCACTTTGGTAATCAAACCATAGATAATGAAATGAAATTGAAAGAGAATGATAAATAAAAAACAAGAAATTTCATAAACTTACCAAACCATTGATGTAGAAATTTGAAGATAAAAAATGAACTGCTCCAATGAATGACTTGATTATGCTTGATTGCTTGAATACTTGTAAGATTGAATGCTTAATGAGTGCAAGAGATTAGGAGATTGTAGGAAATGAAAAATTAGGAGAAAAACCCTTATTTATGCTTTCTTTTACTAAATTTCCCAAAAGTAACACATCACAGGCCGACCTCAACTGTTAGAGGACAAAATCCTGCCAGAAATTTGAAATAATTTTGTGTTTTTTGCCAAAAAGGACTAAGTTGCCCTTATTGGCGACTTAGTGCCACTTAAGAAAATTAAGTGGTTGTTGGGAATTAAAGGGAATTAAATTTTTTCCAACATGAATATCCTAAAAAACAAAATTTAAAATGGTCGAAAAGTGTATTAAGGGGTCATTTAAACATGAAAAAGGGTTGAACTAGTGATGAAAAGAATAGAAAATCATGAAAGTAGATTACAACACTTTACAACACTTTGAAATAAGACTTGGTAAATGATAAAAATGGGTTATATTTAAGTGAAATATGATGAAAAGGTCCTAGAGAAGTGTGAAAGTGGGTTACAACACTTCACAACACTTTTACAAGACATCCTAGAATTCTTAATGATTCATAATGGTCCAAGACCTAATGTGAATGCATTGACCATGTTACAAGATTAAATCTAGGAAAAAATCAAAGCAAAAGCCACTAGAAGGGCCTGAACATGAAAAAGTAGAAGGGTTACTTTTTATGTTTCCACACATTCACCTAAGCACTCTATACCAGACATATTGTCATATGCTCCAATACCATGGAAACATTATTTATCTTAATTCATAATAGCCTAACCTATATTCAACTCATGGTCATCATTACAAACCCTATTGTCAATTGCATCCCAAGCATTAAAGAATGCTTCCAATTTAGACTCAGTAACATATTCTGATTTACTCCTTAAATCATCATCCATCTTAATACAAAATGTTTAAAAGAATGGTTCAAAGAACTCGGAATTGACATCATCAGCAATAAGACATTCTCGTGTACCATTAATTGATAGTCAAGTGTTGAATCTAATGTGGAAGGTTCATTACAATGTGAGGGATTCTCATTACATTTTGAGCAAGCTTCCTCATCCTTTTCTTCATCAATACATTTCTTATTGAAAATGATCATGTCCATTTCTGCTACATATAGGCAATTGGGGATAACTAGGACATGATCTTGTTAGTTAGCACCATAAATTCCATCATTTTTAACATTGAACTTAGGCTTAGGGTGCTGAATTAAGTGGGTGTCAGGAATTAAATGGCATTAAATGTTTTCCAACGGGAATATCTTCAAAAACACACTTTAAAATGGTTGGAAAGCATATTAAGGGGTCACTTAAACACGAGAAAGGGTTGAATTAGTGATGAAAAGTATAGAAAAGCATGAAAGTGGGTTACAACACTTTACAACACTTTACAACACTTTGAAATAAGACTTGCTAAATGATAAAGAGGGGGTTATTTAAGTGAATTATGATGAAAAGGTCCTAGAAAAGTGTGAAAGTGGGTTACAACACTTCACAACACTTTTACAAGGCATTCTACAAGTCTTAATGATTAACAGGGTCCAAGACCTATTATGAATGTGTTGACCACATTACAACATTAAATCTAGGAAAAAATCAAGCCAAAATCCACTAGAAGGGCCTGAACATGAAAAAGTAGAAGGGTTACTTTTTTTGTGTCCACACATTCACCTAAGCACTCTATACCATGCATATTGTCATATGCTCCAATACCATGGAAACATGATTTATCTGAATCCATAATAGTGTGACCTATATTCAGCTCAGGGTCATCATTACAAAACCTATTGTCAATTGCATCCCATGCATCAAAGAATTCTTCCAATTTAGGCTCAATAACATATTTTGATTTTCTCCTCAAATCATCATCTATCTTAATAGAAAATGTTTAAAAGAATGGTTCAAAGAACTCAGAATTGACAGAATCAACAACAGGAAATTCTTGCATACCATTAATTGATAGTTTTGTTGACTCTAATGTGGAAGGTTCATTACAATGTAAAGGATGCTCATTACATTTTGAACAAGATTCCTCATCCTTTTCTTCATCAATACATTTCTTATTGAAAACGATCATGTCCATTTCTACTACATACAGGCAATAAGGGACAACTAGGACATGATCTTGCTGGTTAGCACCATAAATTCCATCATTTTTAACACTGAACTCAGGTTCAGGGTGCTGAATATAGACATTCTTATCTTCAACCACCTCATCATTCACATCACTAGCACAATTAATATCTGACAAACTAGATTGCATTCCCAATATCCTTGACATGGGATTTGTTCTTTGACTTGTAAGGGAAAAACCTCATAAGCATCACTATTGTTACACCCCTTAGGAAAAGAAGAGGCTCATAGGTCATCCTCATAAGGGTATGTACAGGATCATCATGGAAAACAGGCCCTGGTAAAAAATTAGAAAATCAAAGTTAGTGTGATTTGACGAAAATTTGAATAAGTTATCTATATTATTTGAAAATATATAAGAATAGAATTTGTAGAAAATTAAATGTAGCTTCTAAATACTAGGTTTATTTAAAAAAAAATCTATTTGGTGAAAAATTGAAATTTCAATGCAATAGTACTTTAGATTTTAGGGGAAAATAAGAAGCGGGTGTATGTCTGACCTCCAACTAATAACAAATGATAATATTTTTTACAATATTTTAGCTAGGCAGAGGACCCATGTCCTGATGATGCATATTGTTTGTAATTTTTCCAAGTAATGAACAAGAATTTTTTATTTCAACTTTAAAATATAAAAAAACTTCTGTGGCGTTCCAACCACATTAACTCAGTCAAAACTTCAGAAATTCATTTCTTTTTTTAATCCTATAATATGTAGCATAGAATGCATATGACAGCCTAAATTAAAATGTGATACTGCTTGAAAGCTATAGATTTTTTCAATTAGCCTATTAATCAGGACTTTAGTCATAATTCAATTAGAAAATGAATAATAATAATTATTTATTAAATTCAAAGTAAAGCATAATTTATATTGGTGAAAAATCTAAGAATTTCTTTAAAACCTATTCATTTCATCAATTTTGGGTACCAAAAAAAAGTTGTTAGCTACATACCCTACAAAAACCCATCATATCACCACTTTTTTGCCCATCATGATCTTGCACATACCCATAAAAAGAATCATATTCTCTAGAGATACAATAAAAAAATTCACTCTCCTTATGATCATCATTGAAAGGAGATTCATTATCACATGCACTACACTCAGAATGTTCATTTTGAATATTCACAATCTCATTTAGTATTTTGATTACCACTTTGTAAGGATAAATTAGCAACACTCATATATGTACAAATGACATCATTAGATAGATGTTCACTCTCTGAAATATCCTTTTCCATTATTCGGACTAATCTTTGATCCTTTTCAATAAGGCAACCATCACTACCATTTTGATACATCATTCCTTATATATAATCATACTTAGCTTCCTCGACAATCTTGATCTAATTCAATATTTGATCAAAATCATGAGGCTTCAATTATTTTGATAAGATACTAAGCCCTGGCTTATAAATTCCATAGAATAGGTCAATATATACTGTGTCTTTAGGTCTCACCCTTTTGTGGATTTCTAACAAGATATCCAAAAACCTTGTTAACAATTCAAATGGTGATTCTCCCTCATACTTTTTCATGCTAGATAGTCTTCAAACAAAAATCATCTAATCACCATTGCTTAAATTTCATTGAGTTTCATCACAGATAGGCCTATGAATAATATGCTATGAAGCTAAACAAGTTAAGGCATGTCAAAAGAATCATCAACTTGACCATCTCTTTCATCCTTATGAATTTCATTTACATGATGTGTGTTAGGACAACAAACACTTTTATCCATATGTCCCTTCATCATTAAATACCTCATGTTATGTTAAATGTCCATGGCGAATTGATATGCATGATGCAATGTTGTGGGCTCCTTATCTCTTAACAAATAAATCATCTCATTATCAAATACACCTAGATTCACAACTAGACATTCTGCATCACTTGGTTACATGTTTTCAAGAATATTTCTTACTACTTTTACAAATCTAAGATTAAAAGAAGGAACCAACTCCTCTTCATCTCTTTGGATTTCCATGAATCATTTTCTTACCACATTAGGATTAACCCTTTCACCAAATTTTTCTACAAATGCTATCATGAATTGATTCCATGAAGCTATAGAACATACTAGTAAATATGAGAACCAGTCTCTAGCATCTTCCGTCAAAGATTGAACAAAAATCTTCATGACAACATCTTCATGATTTACCTCATAATCTCCTATCAAATCCACGAATGCATACAAATGTCTAGAAGTTGAATCTAAACTCCACCCCTATAAATTTGGGCAAATGTTTCCTAACATCATTAGGAATCAGGTTTGGGAAACCTTGAATACCACTAAATTCCATTGGTCTATATCTTTCAATAAATAAATTCCTTTGATGGCATGAAAAAGGATGCATTCCCTACATGTTTTTATTTGATATTCCATAGGGAGACATAGGGGAATGATACATTTTCTTGTATCCCTATTCAACCCTAAAATATCAACTTCACAATTGATCATTTACTTCCTTACTCCTTAATTTGATCATGATTTTGAAGTACATGGCTCAAATACATCTATATCATAGTCCTTCTATTAGGTAGATTTCAAAGATAAGCATACTTCTTCAACCCAATACATATATCTCGAGTTACACCTTAGAGGAATGTAAAATTACTCTTACTATTCCCTTTATTTGTGCTTAACTCACTTAATAGTGAACACAATTTTCTCTAGATCATTCAATATGATTTTTCCTACAAATTTATGCTTCTTGAAAACCAAAATAGGGGAAGTACCTGGATGTGTTACAACTACCTTTGAATTATGCTTGTGACTGGAAGACTTTACATATATGAATCTATCATTAGGTTCTTTGCATAGAGTCACCACTTACTTCTTTAGAGGGAAAAACTTCAATAATATGGAGTTTGTCTCACTAGTTGATTTTACTTTAAGCCTCCTTGATCAACAAGGTCACATGTGAATCCTTCATACCTTTTTCACCACAATCCTTTCCAGGTTTTGAGTACTCAAAACCTAACCGAGATGTTTAGATTTAGTAAATTCTTTCTCTCTCAAGTTAATACTGGAGTCCTTCAAAATTTTCTCTCTAGCTTTCTATCAAGGTATTTTACTATGTGATTTCAAATCTACCTTATCCTTTCTTCAACATTTTTCATTCCATTTCACTGCATTTTCTCAAATAATACATTATGGTTCAGAGATTTCGAAGTCACCACCCACATCTAGTGAGAAATTGTGAAAATATTCCTGGAATCATGGTAGATATTGATAATATTTGCAAGTTTTAAGGGAAAAAAACAAATTATTGCAATATTTCAAAAGATTACCTCACGGACACAAAGCTAAGCTTGAAAAATATATTCTCTAGCACATTTTTGACTCTTCAATAGGACAATATGTAACCCAATTTCTAAGTGCATTCCCTAGTAGATTCGCCAATCTATTGGTGACTTGGATGGGAAAATAAAACTCCACAATTTTTGACCTCTGGTTACAAATAATATTTCAATATTTTAATGACTCTTTGACAAGACAATCTGCAACCAAATTCCAAATTTCTCCCTAGCAGAGTCACCAAATCTATTGGTTATTTTATTAGACTAAACTTACTCTCACTGTTTACCTATGAACCTACTAGAATCCAATGATAAGTAAAGGCAAGGATTGGCAAACAAACAAGTGAAGATTCTTAGGCCCTTACTTCTACACTTCGGGCTCTATGAAATCCAAGAGGGTAATCCTAGCAATGTTCACATAATATTCTTGTGTCATTTATGTCAATAAAACTGCAACATACATAGATAATTCTCATATAGAGTCTCAACTAATAGAAGATATCAAAGAAGTTGGCTACTTCTTAATAATAGTTCACATTTAGAGCATGGGAATGGTAAAACCTCATATCTTTTTCACCCATTTCATAGGATTTTATTTAATGAATGGTTAGTTATTGAATTAATAAACACAATGCAATATGATTACCTCACTAAGACTAGTGTCTCATCCCTCAAATGAAGTCAGTACTAATACCCACATAATTTGACAACAAGTTTTACACATGAGATTATTCAAAGCTTTGAGAATATTGCCTTATAGTATTTCAACATTATATCTCAACCATCCTTCTTATTAGCATCCTAGCACCTAATTTAATATAAGCCTATAGCTGTATTCAACCATTTACATCAATTATTTGAATTAATAAGTAAGAATAAAACCATACACTATAGGAAATCAATAGAGACAAATAAGATAACCCTTGATTATTTTATTCATAATTTATAAAACCAATACATAGGAGAGAAAATGGTGTCAAACTTGCACAATTCTATTCTATTTATGTCAATATTACTTTCAGAGCTTCATATACATATTGGCAGAATCGAACCTAAGGCTTACACCAAACTATTCAGTATCCTTTACAATATTCTATGTGTACAATTCGAGAATGACCAACCACCTAATAACCCTTGTAACCGGCCCTGAAATCCCATTTATAGATATATGGGAGAAATAAGCATTATCCCAAAATTACAATTACTATTACACTTGCATTTAACAATTAATTTAACTTTAATTTCAGAGATTCCCCAGACAATTACATTTAATCATTGAAAAATAGGGGAAAAAACAAAAACAAAACTCCATGAAGTACGTTGAAGATGACTAGCCAACCTTCCAAAAGGAATTGTTTGTTGTTGTAGTAGTGCCAAAAGCATTCATCCACATCAATCAAATAAGATTCTCCATCAACACCCAAGGAAAAAACATACATATTAACCAAAAAAGGCATAGTTGTCATTGAAGCAATAGATTCCAACACCTCTCCTTCACACTAGCCTTGAAAAGATTTTCCATGTTAGCATTAAAGAAAAAAAACCATATACTTGCTAAAGAGGACAAGTCCACTATAGGAGATTCTTGTAGAATAAGTCTCCTAGACCTTCAAAATGGGTGGGTAGATATGCTGGGTTTACTCATTTTCACACAGAAAAGAATGGGAACATGGAGACTCTTAATTGCAGGTAGAATTTTTACCAGTTTGTTCTTAAAACAATTTTTGCACAACAAACACTCAAAACCTCACAATTCTTATCGTCTTAAAAAGAGATTGTAGACCACAAAATCTCACCAACCCAGTAATTTAGAGATAAAAAACTAACTTATACACAATTGAAACAAGTAGGTATGAGTACCTAATTACTCGGGAAAAATCTACCTCAATATCTCTGTAACTTCCTATGCCATCTTCATGAACTCAAACTTGATTTCTCAACTTTTGATTGCAAACTATGAAGAAAAATATGGTTGTTGAACCTCATTATTTATAGCAACTTGAGTGTGCTTACCATTAATTCTTGAGGAAGGCTTGTGTGAGTGAGCTGACAATCAACTATTCGATTTTTGAACCTCAGTCATTGATCACATGTCAAGTTAAATCAAGTTATAATTATGATCAGTGTAATTAATTATGAAAAAGCTATTTACATGTGCTTGTTGCCTTTGTCTAATAAAAAAAGCCCAAGTGGATAGACATCCACTCTATTTGCGCACTTAATTACCTACTTAACATTTAGGAAAAACTACTTGTGTCATGTTTTCATACTCGCCCATGGAAAATAACCCACTTGTGCCTTTGATCCACAAGAAAACAAGGAATGACCATGATTCAATCTCAAACCATCGACCCATACCCTACGTTATTTCAATGTCACCTTCCCGCGTGTACCATTATCTGAGAAAATTGATGACCATAATCAAAAGCAATCCTCAAATCTTGAACACGTGCCAAAAGAAGTTAATTTAAAAATGGCACCATTTTAGCCCATATGTTCTCTTAGGAAAATTTATTAATATTTGGCCCTTAGTAACATCCATCTAGTCTTTTAGATCATTCGATGTGGTCATCTCCTACTCCCCTGCAGAGAAGAAAAAGGTATGAGTGGTCTCCTCATAGGATGTCGGGGAGAAGTCAAGATTTACCCACGTCACTCACCATCAACCGTCAATTCTTTCTCCACAAAGCATTAGTCCTCTCCAAAGCCAGGCAGGTCCCTCCAAAAAGCAAGAGATTTCAATCTACCCGCTAGCCCATGACATTACTTTTATATAAAATAAAGTAGGATGGGGTGGCGGGGAGCGACCAAGATGAAGCCACATCATCCAATAACCACTGTCAATTTCATTTTAATACTGCTCATTGATCATTCAAAGGTACTAGACCCGCCAATGTAGAAGACACATGGCTTGCACCCACTAGCCCGTGTTATTGTTTTAATGAGGAATAAAATGAGTCAAGAAGTGGGGAATGGTGAAGATTTACCCATGATGATCAAACGGTCAACATAAAATGTAATAACTACAGATGTCAAAAATGTTAGTTTTAAGAATGGGCCATCACTAGGAAGACGGTGGCTGGGGACATAACAATTAAGGTTAAAACCTTAGGCAAAATGTTTAAAATTCCAAGCCTAGAATTAGACAAAATATTTTGAAATACATCAACCCCGATTATAATAAGGCAATAGTTTTAATATGACCGTGGGCAATGATCAGGACCACTAGGATCAAGGGGCTGGTAGAAGCATGAACTTGACAAAATAAGTCACAACTTAGGCAATTGGGAACCCATTACAAAAGTTCAAAAATGAATTAGAAAATTGGAAAGGATGCAAGCTTAGGGATTATTTAGGAAGGGATTTAACAACACAAACCCTAAAACATTGATGGTGAACAAAAGCCTAAGCCTATGGACATGGAAATGACCAAATTATGCCAGATTTGAAATGGAACAAAAGCATTTTTATGGGTTCCATCAGAAGGCATGGTTTCTCACTTCTCCTTATCATAAATATGTATCTTGTCATTTTTATTTATATAGTTTCATATTTTAAAAAGTAATAGAATTCTACTATTGTATCATAGTTTCTCTAATGCCTTCCCTACATGAATAAAATTCTAATATATAAAAGGAAGTAAAATTTTATGAATAGAAATAGTTGGAAAGTAATTCATTACCTACTTGAACTTATAAAAGTATACTCTACTAAATATATCTACTTGAATGCTCCCTTCCTAGTTAGATCTTTGGGTGAGATTGGTATTTTGGAAAATTATTTTATGAACCTTCAATAATAGATGTATAGTACTAAGAATTATCAAAAAAATGAAACATTATTATAGAGTAACCAATCCTAAATAGCTAGGATCTTCTATTGGTCTACTTGGACTCCATATTCATTGATAGCATGTCCCAAATACAAATTTTCCTTAACCCTAAACTCACACTTTGAATATTAAGAAAATAATTATTTTTTATCCAATATGCTCAAGAATTTATCTAAGTACTTTAGGTGATCTTCATTAGTTTTAAAATATATCAAAATATCATTAAATTAATTTAAGACAAACTTTATAAACTAATTTATAAATTACCTTATTCATCCATGGTTGTAAGGTTGCTAGGGAATTTATCAAACAAAATTGGATCAATATAAGCTCAAAGAATCCATAGTGACACCCCAAAAAAATATGTTTAACATCTTCATCCCTTATCTTGATTTGATGATATCTTGAGAACAAAACAATCTTTGACAAGTATATAACTACATGCAACTCATCTATTAGTTCATCAATCTTGGGGAAAGGTTATTTATTATTAATCATTTTATAATTTAATTTATAATATTTAATGAACATATTCATGTTACTCTCATTTTTATTGATCTCTATTAATATAGATGAAAATTAAATAGAACTTGGCTTGATGTACCCTATATCTTGTAACTCCTTAATTTCCTTCTCTATCTCTTCCTTGTGGGTCTTGAGGTGATGGTGAAGAGTGATTATAATTAAATTTTCACCCATTTCAAGATTAATAATGTGTTGGAACCCTTTATTAGGGGATAATCCTTGGGATAACTTCCTAAAATAATTTTTTGTAGACTTGTACAAAATAATTTATACTTCAATCTAATAAGCATAATTTATGGTTATCGATAGAATTTTAAGTTTGACCAAACAAAGTCATACACCAATGAAACTTGTACTCTTTTAAAATTATATTTTCATCCTTCTACTAATTACTTGGGGTGCTCCATTCCTAATTCCCTTTAGGACTTCTTCATTTCTATCATTTTTTAATTTTAATTCTATATACTAGTAGTTTTGTGAGAATTCTTCAAGAAAAATTGTAGATATTAAAATGTTAATAAATTGGATAATCTTCTGTGGTCATTTTTAGGTATTGAATTATTTGTGCACATGCTATATTAAAACCATTATCCATAATTCTCACATGGAATCCCTTAAATATTTAACAACTATGCCCCATTTCACAATAATTTCTTCATTAATAAAATTTTGGGTCACCCCAACTATTTTAATTAATAATGAACTTAATATAAATAGACCCAACTATTTTAATTAATAATGAACTTAATATAAATAGAGTTGCTTTATGTTTAATTCATTTTGGTTGTGTTTATTTATTTTCGTTAGTGTGATAATATTTTATGTGTAGATCTCCTTTATAGAACCTTTTAAGGTTTGTAGGGGGATAATTAAAATAATCTTTAGTTTTAGGAAATTAAGACTTCAATGTTGGGGCTCTTTTGATTCCCTCTTAGAGAGGTGGAAGGATTTAATTCCTTACCCAAACATCTTAGAATATTAGCTATTCCTTCCTTAAATAGAACTACGACTCTTCTCTTAGATGTATTAGAGGATTTTATCATGATATTTGAAATTACACTACGTAGTGGTCCACAATTGCATAGTGTTTTATTTGTGCCAATTATTAAACTTTGATATTTAGATCAAACCTATTAAATATATTAATCAATACTTGGCTAAAAACATTGTAAGTAATAGTGAGAATATGCCCCTATATCATAATTCCATAATACCAATATACATAGGAAACCTCTTTTAATTTTAGAGAAGAAAACTTGATAGCTTGGTCTTTCTACATTCGATTTAGAGAAAAATAGATATATTTTCTTAGTATCCAAACATAAGTTGAATAATTTTTTGTCCTATCAAACAAGGGTATGTGATATTTTCCCAATTTTTGTTACAATTCCTTGTCAGCTTTACTTCTAAGGTGGTTTTTTCAGGTTTGATGATAATTTCAAAGTTTGATATTGCAAAAAATAGTGAATGATAAATCATTCATAAATTATATCTCAAGATATTTATCCTCAACATGAAGCGATCAAATATATTTTATTAACTTAGTCACCTCTTCTTCTAATGGATCTTCTCTTCTTTGTAGGAATGTGGGTTGGAAAGGATTGGGTGAACAACCAAAAGTTTGGTATCCCATTATGTGCTTCCCCTTTTGAGATGTGATTCTATTGTTCCAACATCTGATCTTGCATGATTTATAAAAAAATTTACCATAATGTGTTTAAGTGCCTATCATATTTATTTCTAGCCCACATCCAAGTTATTGTTACATTAAAAAATTCTTGAGCCCTTTCTTTCTCCATAAAATTGTGCCTCCTTTTTTCTATCATCTTCTTCCCCAAATTTTGTGAAAACCCTTAATAATTAAAGTGGGAAGAAATAAAATTCTATCAAATTAATAGAATTAAAGCATCACCTATTTTATCCATATTTTATGATGATTCAAGAGTTATATAGTTATCCAAATTATTCGATCTCACATTTCACTCCTAGTACCATTGTATAGGTATTTATACTCACATATATGATATCATAAAATTATGGGATGATTGATTTTTGTCATCTAAACCACCTAATCCTCACTTAAAATAGACATGTTAAGACATTTACCAAGATTCCTCTACTTCTTGTTTCTACAAAGATTTTTAGTGTTGTTTCTTTTATGGTTTCTAACTATTATTTTTTAGTCTAATAATTTATGATGTCTACTTATTAAACATCTCAAGTATGTTTATTAAATCTCTCTTTTAAGATAATGGATGACATTATTGAGGATATAGAAATATCCTCTTGAATGTCAACCCTCATATAGTTATGTACATTATTCTTGGGATTTTTTGAGAATAATTATAAACCGTCATATTCTCTCTTCATTATATTCCTTTATCATGACATGTCATGTAATTATACCCAAAACTATTACCTATAAATTGATACATCTCAAACATAACACTTGGGCCAATATAAATCTTCCTAATATTTATATCTATTCCTTCCCTTATAACCTTATGTTGATTGGGAATATACTTAGCATGCACCTATGGATATATGCTTGTAATAAAATAAATATCATTCAATGTAAGTGGATGTTTAACATCCATTATCATCCATATTCAATTAGTTTTGGTGTGGTAATATTATGATTTATTGGGGATACCCGTTCCTCTCTCTCTTGATTCTCTTTTCCTCAAAGTTTTTGTTTGTACATGGGTACCTAGCATGGCGTTTTTTGTAGAATCGACTTAGTTTCTCCTTAAGTTAAAATTATAGGGGTGAAATGGTGTAGTTTTCTAATACACCAAATATTTTTATATGAGTTTTTCAGGAAAATAATTTTCCCCTAAGAAATTAATGATGACACATGCCATCCTTGAGAGGAGGTAACCAGACACCACTTCGGCCTCATTAATTTCTGATATCAGGAAACTGGGTGAGATGCCTCCCTAGTCAAGTGCCATAAAAGTCTTTTATTAATAGATTTAACTCTTCTATTAATTAAAATTATCTCACATTCTCTTGGAGATGTCGCACCATGCCTCATCCATTTAAGAGGCTATTAATATATTTTTTTGTGTTTGTAATTTTTTTATTAGATTAAAGATGGGAAGGGACCATACCTATTACAAACTGGCCATAGAGGCCCAATGAGGGCGCTGACAAGGAGTGAGACACCTAGAAAGCAAAAAAGAAACTACAACTAACAAATCAACAAGAACAACAAACACATAGCATATGAAAAAATAGGTAGGGAACTAGACCAACTACTAGTCTCCCAATTTTTGAAGGACACTAATGGAATGCCACCCCCTAACCAGGAAGTGGAGTTTTTTTATCAAAGTTTAGGGGGGCCTTGCATGCAATTAGGATCTCCTCAACACTAGGTAGAGCAAGGCAACCATCCTTACCTTTTTAATTTGAATGTCCAACATCATGACAAACCTTAGTCATCCTTTTACCATGACTATTGTGCAGTTCTTATTGACAAAAAAAATCTTGGAGACGCCTCAATTTTTTTTCCTAATTATAGTGCATAGTGGAAATTTCTTATTGCAACTTAACCTTATGCTTCTTTGTTCCCACCAGAGCTCTAAGCTCATTAACCTCACTCTCTTAGTTCACACATTTTTCAAAGGATTTAGCAAGGGAGGATAAAAAATCCCAACACCCACCATCCTCAACCTCACCCATCAAAGGCACCTTCTACTTGAGCACCTTTGCTTCAAGAACTCAGATTTTATCCTTTACTATGACGAGCTAGCCCAAAAGTTTCTTTAGAATGTCATTCAGAATGTTAACAACTACCAAATTATCATTCAACTTATGCCTTAGGGGAACACATGAATCGCAAACATCCTTATCCAAAATTTTCTCTCTAGAGGCACCATCCAAATTGACACACAAGCTGGGGGATCTTTGAGGGTTGAGCAAGTTAGTGGTTGGGGGATTTGTAAACGTTAGACACATAATTGTGGATAGAGGAGCTAGTGGGAGAAATTTTTTAGGGGTAGGTTTCCATGACTACCTGTTTGAGTTCTTAGAGTTATCAGAACTAGAAGTAGAAATAGGAGTGGGGTAAGGGATCAAAACATGCTTTTTTCGGATTGAGAGTGGGGTCCTCGGTAACGTGGGTTTTACCTTGTGCCCTAGTAATTATGTGAGTAGTGGGCAGAGTCCCCTCAGGGTCATAAGTGGAAACTAGGCCTTCTAAGGTAATGACATGGTTTCAAATTCCTAGGGTGTTCTTAACAAGGGAAAAGGAGGCAGAAATATTGGCTTGGTGGTTGAAAAGATGAAAAATTAACTCTTGATGGATGGGAAGGGATTTATTCTTACCATGCATAGCCTTGATAGACTATTCTAGGGAGGAGAGGAACCAAAAATAAAAGTTCATTTTTACATTATATATCAAATTATTTAACATGGGAAAGAGGTGGGTGTGAAATCAATGAAAGAGACCCTCCAAAGTGGCATACCTCATTAACACCTTCGTAATCTTGCTCCACACCCTTGGAAGGTCGGCACAGTTGAAACGATTTTACAACCTGTTAACCTTTTCTCGCTCCTTCAGGAACCTATCCATCTCCTTCTAGTAATACCCCTTAGGCTTCTTGGGAATGTAGACCTCATCCAAGCAAAGCCTAATGACCTTTGCAATCAGCTCCATATTCACATAGAAGGAGCACTCAACAATGGTGACATTATCTGCATTCTAGGAGTAAGAAAAATTAGTCAACAGATTGAGGTCATGCCCCACCATACCCTCAACAAACAAGGTCAATTTACCATGTAGGATAATAGTCCAAACATTAGTGTCATTTTTCCATACCTCACAGGAGGTGGGTTTTTCTTGCACCAAATGACCACCCATTTTCACAATCAAGATAGCAAGAGATAAAATATTGTAGAAATTACCAAAAGAATGCCAAAGTCAAGAATGAAAAATCTTATGAAATGAGTGGCAAAAGGAGATAGAAGGCCATAAATGCTAAACATGCTAGTTGTCACAAGGAACTAGGAAGAAATCCATCTTGAGATCAAGGATGTTGTACTTTGACATCATTTGAAATCAAGTCGCACACATGCCTGAGGATAAGAGATATATTATTCCATATTTTAATTTTAGAAGTGAATGCACCTAAGTTGGCAAGGGCATCCACCTCTTTATTACCATTTCTATACAAGTGTGTAGATTTGTAACTTTCAATATTCACCATGAGATTTTATGTTGATAGGATAGGATCCTTGAGGGGCTAGCAAGGTTTGGCAATCATAGTCAACATCATTATGGTATTGTGAAAGTCACCCTCAATAACCAAGTTGGAGATACCTCCATACATGGCAAGCTAGAAACCATGGTAGGCCATCACCACCTCCAAAAAATTGGAGGTTTGAACTCCAAGATTAACTACATACGATAACATAATTTTCCCTCTATGGTATTGAATGACACCACCCCCACCCGCCTGACCTAGGTCGCCTTCGGCTAAGCCATCAAAATTAAGCTTTAGCCAACTAGGCTCGAGGGGCCCAATGAGTATTGCTTCAGTTCGGATAGATACAAGAGCACTAAGCAGTGAGAGCCTTAGAAATATTCCATGATGAGACTATAAAAAATTCCTAGTAGGATTCCTTTTTAGTTTGTAGGAGGTCAATATGAGGTTCTTAGCAATTTGACTTGTCACCTTATTGGCCAAGACCAACCAAGGGGATTTTATCTTTGAAAACCCTATTGTTATGTTCTTTGAGGCTATAAAAACTTCCTACTATAAAAAATTCCTAATAGGATTCCTTTCAGGGTTGTAGGAGGTCAATATGAGGTTCTTAGCAATTTTGTCACGACTCCTCTCCTCCCAATGACACATTTTGGTAGACTTTAATACTAAAGGTAAATGCATGACCACGTTTTGATATTCATGAAATGGTATCATCTCCATGTTTCCTAAAATCTTTGCAAAGTTGGATCTAGCAATTTATTATTGATGGGAAATAAACCTGATAAAGATCTTTGAATATATTCACCAACTAGGGGATTAAAGGCGCAGACATGTGAATTAAATTTCTGTCATTACAAACCCGCTGACAAGGTCACATCACACTGTCCACAGCCACCCAAAATTGACTTTTGATCACTTCATCCCATTTATATTACTCACATCGGATTTTAATTCAACTGCCTATAATAAATTTGAGAGGTAACACACCACTACAGTTTGCAATGAATTTAATACAACTTGTCTATAAATCTAGCATACATGCCCTTTTTCATCAGCACTCCTAGATTTTGTGTCTTCTGGTTTTTTTGGTGTGTGCTCTGTCTTAATCAGACATTCAACATTGGGAGGTTCCGGAGGAGTGTTCGTTGCAGACTGAGCATATTTCAATCAAGATTTAGCACAACCACGTAAGTTCCTATCCATGATCGCCATTCTATAAAGGAAAATGAAATAATCATTGAAGTGAAATTTAAATGCCCTCTCCATGCTTTCATACTTCCATACAAATTTCCAAACTGGTGCGACATTGTTTGATTTGTACTTGTATCATGCTTGCTCGTGGTTTTTTTTCTTCTTTAAACTTCTTTATGCAATCCTCTGAGTCATCAGCTGTCTGTGAGTCTTTATGCACTAATCAGCCTCTCTTCGTTTGCTGCTGAATTTCTCGTAAAACAACTCACGAGTTTATTCTATGTGCCGTATTTTTTACAAACATGTCTATCAGAGCTTTTATAAATGTAATAGCTACCAAAGATCCCCTTCCATGATTCTTCATGGAGTTCGAAACCCTGATCCAAAGCACCCAATTCGGCATAGAAAGTTATGAATGGGTTGAATCATTTTTAATATTTGATTCATACTTAAGTGTATGTTCAACCTCATTTAATATCTCATTTGACTTATTTATGATGGAATATTTGATGCTCTTCTTAATAATGCTTAGTCTTTTTTTTTAATCTTTTATTGGAACTTGTGTCCTTAATAGAAACCATCTATGACTTATATCTTTAACAATATTGTTAGAAACTACCAAAGGAAAGTAGAATCATGTGTAACTAAGTTTTTTTTTAAAATACTCACTTTAGTAGGTTATTTGGTAATACTTCCTACAAATGGATATTGTTGAAATCTTATTCAATAAAATGTTAATATAGAATGATTATTTTATTAACAATGGTACTTAAAATATTCTTAGATGTGAAGGGGAGTTATGCTATAATGAATATTACTAACATCATTTTAGATTTTATGAGCTTTTTCTTATAAAGATTTAATTATGCTAGATATAGCTTGAAAACATTAGAAATGAAAGGAAAAAAAAAAAGCAGTGTTTGATATTAACGATGCCTTTGGCTCACGTTTACGGGTAATGTTGTCACACTTGAGCTACTGCATCTATAGCCTAACACAACTGCAATAACGACATCTATGACATTGTCCCTATAAATCGTCAGGGAGAAATAAGGGACATTGGTTAATTAAATTCAAAGGAAGGGAAATCCCCTTTGGAATGATAACCTAACAAGAGAAAAATGAAATGATCAAATCCGCTAGTGACAACCTAGCAAACCAATGTAGGAATTTCTAAGGTGCAATGTAGATTCATTTTTAAAGTTATTTTTGTTGTCAACGTATGCTATTTAAGAAATTGTTTAAACAGGTCAAGGGTGATGAATATTAATAAGAAATAGGTTAGATGAATATTGTTAGGTAAACAAACAATGGTCAAGTCAACCATTTTGTTATCTAGGCTTCCCTTCGTGGGTAACAACCGTAGAGGAACTGTCTAGGGGAACAAGAACCCTAGAAAGGGTTTCATACCCACCTTTTTACAATATTTCATATAAAACATAGTTTAGAAAATAGAACTACATATTTTACACCTTGTTCCCATTTGGAAGAAGGGTATGTAGGTAGTCTGGGAAACGAAGGATGCTCCCAGTACTCAAGAATTCAACTATCATATAAAAATTCCAAAAAGATAATTAATTAAAACTTTATTCAACTATACTCAAAAGATTCACGTATGGATTGCTTGATTCCCTGAGGCCTTTGGCCAAATTCTGAGGCAGGTTTCAAGCTTATAATTATGATTTACATACACTTTAGGATGATGACCTTGGTACAGTCCCAACAGGTAGTGTGGTCATCAGGGAGGCGACTTAAGATCCAGATGATCCCGATGGGTCCAAGACTCTAGATAGAGCACATACCTATCATGTGATACATGCCTACCTAATTAGGTGGATGCCTATTCCAATTTATGAATAGATATATTCTTGTTTTGTATGAATGGATGAAGTGAATTCCTATTCTGGATGAACAAATGATTCAATTGACATTCCATGTTGACATATACTTATCTTGTAAGGATAGAAGTTCCCAAGTATACATATGAATGAACACATTGAACACACAAAAAAAGATTATAGTGGTGTTGGGTTAAAATCAAATGGTTCATCACATATGGTATCAGAGGGAGATTCAAAAACTAGGCCTTGAGCTTACTACGACTCGTGCAATTAAACATATATATATAAGTTATTTATGAAAACCTTAGAATAATACTAATACAAGAATAATTAAATAGGAATTCTAAATGGCAAGGGGAAGAGCAACTTGAGTTGGTGTTGGTTGAATGCCAAGTGGGAATAATAATGTTGAACCAAAGGCTCAAGGAAGGAATACGGATGGGATTGAAGCAATAATATAACTATTAACTGAACAGAGAGATAAAATCAACTCTTTGGAGCAAACAGTACAAGAACTTTGAACAAGACAAGATAATATCAAAAACATAGTTGAACCTGAAATTGAAAACCCTCCTAAAGGATATAATTCAGAGGAGAACATAGTGAATTTTATTGCACCTAGGATGGAAAATTCGATTATGGAATTGACTAAGGACTTGAAGAAAATCACCCCTCCAAAATTTTATGGGAAACAACTAGGAGAAGGGGCAGAAAACTAGCTTAATAAAATAGAAAAGTATTTTGAGTTAAGGGACTTCAATGAAACTACAAAGGCCTTATGGAGGTCCTACCAACTTGTTGGTGAAGTAGCTAGCTTGTGGACTAATGTGAAGGAACAAAATAAGTACACCAAGGAAAACATAACATGGGGGCAATTCATTGAACACTTTCATAAAAGGTGGCTACCACAATTTTTTTTTGATGAGAAGATGACTAAGTTTCATAACATCTGACAAGGATCCGTGACTATTCAACAATACTAGGATAAGTTCTCCAAACTACTAAAATATGTGCCAATATATCAACAAGATTAAAAGAGCCAAACTTGGAAATTTATTTTGGGATTAAATACCAACATAAGGGCATAGGTTGACATGCATGGACCAAGAGGTATGAATGAAGTGCTAGAGAAGTCCTTGAAGCAAGAAAGGAAGTTACAAGCTTTAATTTCAGTAAGACAATCTTTCAGATGTAATAATTTCAAGAGGAAACATGAATTCAAAAGGAACCAAAACTTCAACAAGAACCTAAGGAACAATTCATTAGAAAGGAAACCACCTCCAAATCAAAATCAAAGGTACAATGGAAATAATTCTAACATAAACAACTTCAAGAAAAATGAACAAAGGAATTATAACGGGCCAACAAATCAACCAAGTCTTAATGAAGCAAGAAATAGCCAGCCTAGAAATCCAATGTAATGAGGACCACTAGGTGAATGTTTCATGTGTGGAGGGAATCATTTTGCCAGAGAATGTCTAGGGATGCAAGGACAAATGAGAGAAAATCAACCTTAGAGGGGACCTCCACAAAGGATTCATACAACAGTAAGGAACAAGTGAACCCAATTAAAAAATGTACCCATAGAGACTATAGGTACACTTTTCAGGAAACCAATCTCAAATCTAATAGATACTAGATCGTCTGAATGTTTTATATTTCTAGAATTAGTAAGAAAAAAATATTAAAATTTAATCAAATGGAATCATCATGGACAGTTCAGTACGGGGATAAGGCAATTAAATAGGTAAACCAATGTCTATCTAATGTAGAAATACAATTTCCTAGCTTCAGTACAAAAGTAGATCTTTATGTGACACCCTTGGGATCATGCAATGTGATCATTGGAATGAGATGGTTGATAGACCATCAAGCTAATGTAGATTGTTACAACAAATGGGTAGAATGTTTAGATGACAAAGGGAGAAATGTTGTAATTCAAGGAAAACAAAAACCTATAAGTATGGGAATCATATCATCTATGCAATTGAAAAAGGAAAAAAGAAAACAAGCTCAAATATATATGGTTACTATGGATTAAAAGGAAGAAGGAAATATTCCAACCCTCCAAAATTCTCCTTACCTTAAGGATTTTAGTGATGTCTTTCTTGAAGAACTACTAGGATTGCCCCCAAAAAGGAAATTTGGCTTATGCATTTATTATAGAATTTTGAACAAGGTCACAATAAAGAATATGTACCATTTGCCACGAATTGAGGATCTCTTTGAACAAATGAAAGGAGCAACTGTGTTTTCCAAGATAGATCATCGATCAAGGTATCATCAACTTAGGATTAAAAAGGAGGATATTCCAAAAATAGCCTTTAGAACAAGGTACGAGCATTATGAGTTTACAGTAGTACCCTTTGGTGTGACCAATGCTCCTGCTGCCTTTATGAGTCTAATGAATAATGTGTTCCATGATTACTTGGAAAAAATTGTCCTGGTCTTCTTAGACGATATCTTGATTTATTCTGGGAATGAGGAGGAACACTTGACACATCTTCAATTATTTTTACAAAGGTTAAGAGAAAATAAGCTATATGGGAAATTATCAAAATGTGCATTCTTTGAAAAGAAAATACATTACCTAGGT